>OAMR01000393.1:529671-559858 GCA_900205405.1 Echinochloa crus-galli | reverse complement strand
TCTCTGTTTCGCACTCCTAGCACCCCGACGGCCCTCACCGGCGCTCCGCCGCCGCCGTTCGTCGTCGAGCACTGCCACCGTGGCCAATTGAGCGACTAGAACCCCCGGAACGCGTTCGCCAACTCCCCAGCAACATCCCGAGCCTCTCCTCGCCTTCTCCCTCGCGCGGTAGCCCCTTCCCGCACCTCACCGGCGTTCCGCCGCCTCTGTTCCCCGCCGACCGCCGGCCTCGCCGCGCGACTCTCATCTTGAACACCCCCATCGTGTTCGCCTCGCCGTCCTGAAGCTGTAGGGCCAATCCGCACCCAAAGCCGAGCCTCGTAGCTCGAGTTCGAGCTCGCCGGAGCTTTCCCCGGCCCGGCGCCGTCGCACGCCGGCGTCCCGCCGCCGCCCGACCTGCCTCATCCCTTGACAGCCATCCGATCTTGATCCAACGGCCCAGATTCTTTCTGACCGAAGTCAATCGGCCAAATAACGGTCAACCGAGGCGCTTTTGCAAAAGAGACCCTGCCTTTTCTGGAAATTAACCCGCCGTCCTGATTAGTTCAAAAATAATTAGATTTAGGTCCTGAATTTTACAGAAAACCCCCTGAGCTTCTCTGTTTTTGTACCCGCAGTCCAGCCCCGGTGTTTTTGCGCGTTAGCCCTCGGGTTTTAACGCGTAATTATGTTTTAGCCCTGGTTTCTTTCAGTTAAGCCCCTGGAAACTTAGTTTCTTTGCCAGCAAGTCCCTAAAACTTGTTTTGGCCATATCTTTTCCGTCCTAGCTCCGTTTTTAGCGTTCTTGGTGTCCAAGCGTTCGTCTTTTCGAGCTTGTTAGTTTTAGATGCTTGTTTTAGTCTGTTAAGAATGTTTGATGTACTGTTTTCTTATTGTTTTATTGTGTTGATCGTAGACCTCGTGCCAGTTGCAACCGAGTCGCCCGTCGACGCGGATCCGGAACCACTCTACGAGGAAGAAGAAGATCTTTTTGTAGACCAAGGCAAGTGGCCCTCCCCGCATATTCTTTTTGTCCTATATAACTGCATGTCAAACTAAAATTTACTTTTATTGCATTAATATGACGGGAATACCTATGTTAAGGATTTACCTAGTTTTCACCATAAGCCCTTGAATCAACCCAGTTTAAATAATGTTTTGGGATAGTTATGCTTAGCCTTGCTACACTATGGGAAATGCTTTTAAAACTGCAACTTTACAAAATGCTGAACATAATGATTATTGGTGAAATGTTGGTTAATACAAGAGAACAATATTTTAATCGGAACATGGAGTGACCACCCAGGAAAACAGCGCAACCATGGTGTTAATGGGCTCTGACCTTAGCCAATTAATTAGGTGTGTGATCGCACTGATGGCCTTATCCGCCTGCGAGGAGCATAGGGGGATTGGGGTTGCAGGGGTCACAGCCCGGTCCTCTTGGGGTAGCAGCCTTTGCTAAGGTGCTGACCATTAGGGAGGTTTGTGGACCGCCCTAGTCTGTAACTATGCGGGTCGTTGGTCTTTTGCATACCTTTGTAAAGGCTTCGTAGTGGATCCCTAGCCACTCACCTCGGAAGTGTTTAAGGGTTTGGCCAACCCGGGCGACATGGGGAACACGAGCCATGGTGAAAGTGTGCAACCTCTGCAGAGTGTAAAACTGATATATCAGCCGTGCTCACGGTCAAGAGCGGCTTGGACCCTCACATGATAATTGAACTTGAATATGGACTATAAATCGTGGTTTTATTTTTACTCGTGGGATATTTTGAATAAGATGTTTTCTAAATGTTAAGTGGGATGGTATAAACTTATACCTAGTGAATAGGAAGTTGCTAATAAAACTTGACCAACTTTAAAAAGCTCATTGCTGTGAACCATAGCCTATCCTTGTGGCCTTGCATCTTCCCCCCGCTTGCTGAGTACCTAGTTAGGTGTACTCCTGTCTCTTATACACATCTTACGCGCAGTTCCTAAGGAAGGATGGATTGAGGGGCAAGAGGATTGGTGTCCTCAGAGGCTTCTTTGTCTTTCAACAGTTCCCTGCTGACTATCGGAAGGTTTACGACAAGCATCTCAGCACAATGAGGTAATAATTGAATATGTGTCCTCGGCCTAAGACGTCTGAAGCGCAAATCTACATTATCTTGTTCTGAATTCTAATTTAGCTAGCAGCCTAGCACACGTCTCGTTTCTGATAACATGCAGTTGCTTAGTTTAACTGAAGTCCTACACTTGTCATGGTGGCAGGCGTCACGGCGCCACCGTGATAAAGGATCTTGACCTCGTAATGGATTGGGCTGATCTCGTGGACCAAATGCAGCTTCTGATGAATGCAGAGTTCAAGACCAGCCTGAATGCTTACTTGAAAGATCTGCTGCACTCTCCTGTCCGCTCCCTGACACAAGTCATAGCATTCAACAATGCACATCCCGTAGAGGTAATTAACCGAATCTTCCATCCAGGAGGGTGATTGCGAGCGGTTAATGTTCAAAATACTTCATGGTTACACATTGACGGTAGCAGCTGCATGAAGCGGACCATAACAGTTATATGATGGTGATAATGATCTCTGCAGGAGAGGCTCAAAGATTTTGGGCAGGCCAATCTCATCGCGGCCGAGAAAACCAACGGCATCGGCGCCGCGGAGAGAGCTGCTCTCCGACGGCTGAAGGAGATGGACGCCAATGGGCTGGAGAAGATCATGAAAGAACACAAGCTGGATGCAATCGTGGCGGCCAACAACGACATCTCCGCCGCCCTCGCCATCGGCGGTCATCCCGGCATCGCCGTGCCGGCCGGCTACTACTTGGGAGTCATCCCCATGGGGATAGTCTTTGGCGGGCTCAAGGGCTACGAGCCCAGGCTGATCGAGATGGCCTACGCGTTCGAGCAGGCTACCAAAGTCAGGAAGCCACCCACTTTCGAGCATTAGCCTAGCCAGAACGAAGCTGTGGCATATATATGCTGCTACAAGTTGCGATGACAATGGGTGCTCTAGATGCATGGTACTGTAATAATCGGCCTCATTTTGAAGGTGAATGAATACCTTCTGTGAGATGATGCTCTGTTTAGTGTTTACAGCGGCTGTGTGGTGACAGCAAGAGTGCAGATGCTCCTTGTTCTCATAGGACATGCCGACATGTGATGTATCCTGGAGCTCTTGTGCATTCAGCCTTCACTCGTCAGAGCTCAATTGTTGTTATGAACCTACTCAATTAGCCTTTGTGCTCTGCTGATAAGCTATGGTACGGTAGTTGCAGAACCATGTTAATTTCTTCTCTCCTTGTTGCCGAACTGTCGGTCTGCAGTCTGGTACTGGTACTGATACTCTGGTCCTACGGAATCTGTTAAATACTTGTATCCCAGTTAGCTGGATGACTGAATCTGCACGATGAACTGCTGCTAAACAGCTGTGTTTATTTGGTGGAACATAAACCAGATGCTACTGGTTTCTGTTGAACGAAACCGATCGAGTGCCATACTGCCATGATTCACTGCACTGTCCCATTCATAGTAGGAAGCCAGCAAAGGCCCCTTTCGCTCCAGGGCCCTGTTTAGTTCCCCATCCCATCATCAAACTTTCAAAAATTCTCTCTCCAAACTTCACTACTCACCTATCACATCAAATCTCTCTTCTCATACATGGAGTACTAAACATAGATAAATAAAAAAACTAGTTGCATGGTTTTGATGTACACGACGAGACGAATCTTTTAAGCCTAGTTAGGTCATGGTAGGACAACGATTACCACAAATAAACAAACGAAAAGTGCTACAGTATCCGATGTGACATTTTCACTTCACTTTTTCTCTTTTCAGAACTAAACACCGCCCAGTAAGGATTTGGCGGTCAAGAAACGGCAAACTGTGACCAAAGTCTGATAGGATTGCTCACGGTGCAATAATCGAAAGGAGAGGCCCTAAAACAAGAGAAATGACAGATCAAAAGAAGTGCAAAACGGAAATCCTTGCAACCAATATTGGTTCTTATAAAGTATAATTCTCCTTATGGAGGTAGGACAGCAAAATCTTGAATCCACTATGGATATCACTTGTACAAACCCAGAAATCATCTTGAGCTCTTGTCATATTGTTTTTGTTGGCATTTTTGCTTATAGAGGTATCCAAAAAATTTCTCCAATAAATAAATGACTAACAGAAATGTAGTCTCCAAGGTCTCAACTTGCCATGTAGGCTCTGCCCAGGATGAATAATCTCTACCTGAATAAGACAGGAAGAGCTGGTGCACAGACGTATTTTCGAAATCAGTATCATAAAGTTACACTACCACATTATCTGGTCCATCAACCCAAATATGTTGTCACTCTGCCTGTTGTGTCATGGTGCTGGAGAAATGAAGAGCACTTCCTTTTGTTTCATAATTCTGCACCACTTTTTTTAGAAACAAATTTGTAATTTAGTCCGATTAGTATACTTTGTACTTCTGCAAGTACTTCGTACCTGCTCCTTTTCTCTTTCCCGTACATGTCCAAAACAAAGTCACCTACTCCTCGAGCTAGCAATTAGCAACACATCCTTATATGCCCATATATTCTTCTATTTTGGTTTCACCATTCCATCTGTCTATTATTACATTCTTCTTCTATAAAACAAACAAACAAACTACGAGAGTGATCCATTCTTATATATGAATGGCATCAACATTCTTATACATGCTTGCGTAAGGTCTATATAACTGTTTTGATGCTGGATTAACACGTTTCTTTAAAAATCTCAGCATTCTTTGGTCTCTAACGAAAATTCCAAGTGACAATCCATCAAGAAACATCTGGCTCAAGTGTTTGAGACAATCAGGGGATCATAATGATATAGCTTTGTCTTATGCTTATGTCTTTGTTATTGAAGTTCTCCAAATACGTGCTTTGTTATGCCATGATTGTGGTGGCTTAACAATTTTTTTACTGTCAATATGGTTGTCTTCTACTTTCCTTTCTCATAAGGATTTTATAAATTTCCAGTACAGTACAACATATGCCGGCCGGGATTTGATGCAACAAGTTGGCCAACTTCCTAAGTTTTCTGTTCTGAAGTTATATCTGATAACAGGGGGACATGTTTTTGGAGGAATGGTGTTGAATGCATTTGGGTTTTGCACTGCCATAAAAAGTCTTAAGTTGGTCATACATCGATTTGAGGTAATTCTTTCACTTGAACCGCTTATATATATGTAGCTGCATTTCAGCATCTGATGTTGAAATAGGTGTAAATAAGTTGATGAGTTTTGTACATGGGTTGTCTACAATATTTTACTTGTCTTTCAGAGGACAACGGAAGCATGCCCCCAAAATTGTCCTTGTGATCAACTACAAGACTGGAGAAATCAGAGTATTTCCTTGATGGCTCTGGAAGAAGTAACAATAGAAAATTTGGGAGCAAGTGGGCATGAAGCTGACTTTGTGATACTTATATTCAGATGCGCGCCCCTGATGAAAAGAATGACTGTGAAACTGGCCTCTGAGGTCTTACCAAGTAACAGGGGATGCAAGAAAATCTGCGACATATTCAAGGAGAATCCGTCTGTAAAATGCTATCTTTACAGTGGTCATGGCAAGAAGGTCCTGTATGCATGATTTGGCACATGCTCGTAGATGTAATTAAAGGATAAATATCCTGAAGCTTTTGTCCTTTCAGAGCCCAAGGTTGTCCTTTGTCTTTATCGAGGTTGCCTTCATGTTTTACTGATGAATTGTGGTAGTTCCAGAAGCATGTTTCTTCCCAACACTTTGGCCTGGTCTAAGGAAATCAGTTTAAATGCTTGTGTCACAATAAAGCATGCATCTTTTAGCTGAGTATGTAGGATGGGCTGCTGCTGAACCTGTTTATTTCGTTGGTTGCATATAAAGCTTACTATATGATTCAGTAACTGTGGTTACGGATATTGCAGGCTCGTTGAGTTGTTGCGTGCTGGTTGGTGACTTGGCATCAGCACCAGTGAAGATGGATGGATAGGCAGCTTTCAGAACACTCGTAGGTCAAAACCGCTCTGCTGCTCGTGCAGCGCCGGTGGGCATAGGCAGGGCTCGTCCGCACTTCCGCATCACGCGAACATGTGTATATAATGATTGCTAGTTCAGTGGAGCATCAGACTATGGTGGAGTTGACATCGAAGGTGGAGCATACATACAGTGGTGATGGATCCACATCCATCTGGTGGATCGTAAACATCGAAACCTGCTGGCCAATGGTACGAATAGAGTCATCGAATCAAAATCTCCTGGTGAATGATACGAGCAGGTCAGGTGAAATATGTTTTTGACGTTGCTTTGGTGCCCCATTTATATTAGGACGTAAAAATGGATTCTTAAGGCTATACGAACCGCTCACTCTGCTTTGTGGATTATCGAGTGATCTATTTTCATTTCACGACTTTTCCCGGTTTAAAGACAAAAAAAGGTGTTGCTTTGTGTCATGTCTTCAGTAGTGGTGGTTCTTGTTCATGTCACAGGAGTGCTCCCGTTTCTCTTCTTCCCTCCCCTGCCCGGCACCTTCACCATCTCCATCTTCCCATTATCACGATTCATGTCAGAGCAGAGCATCCGTTTGCACAAAGAGAACTTCATGGCCCCAGAAAAGCACTACTGTGAGCTCACATGCCGTCCGATGAATCCCACGCACAGCCATTTCTGCACCTGCAAAGATCTGATGAATCCACGTCCGGCCAATCCTGGCTAAGCATCTGGAAAATGTACAGGATACACCATGCCTATTGGCTAGTATATTGGAACAAATAAAAGTGAGCACAAAGTAGCCATATCAAATTACTATTAGAGGGCACTTGCTTTGATTTAGGATAGTTTCGTCCACTATATATGACAATGCGATTAGGCTAGTCCCAGTGGAGGATTTCATTTTTGTGTTTCCAAGAATGCCACATAAGTAAAGAAACAATAAATTTACAGATGAAATGGTTCATACAGTGCAAAGTTTCATTTTGATGTTTCCTAGGCGATGCATGCAAGACACAGACTTGTTGGAAACCGTGTATACAGAGTTTCATCTAGATGAAACCCATTTCATCTCTCTCCTCATTAACTCATTGCCACATCATCCAAAATGCTGAGTTGGCACCCTATTTAATGTGCATGAAACCTTGCATTGGGACTGGCCTTAGGCGGACGATGAAAGGACAATGATTCAATTCCTCATCACATACCAAAAGGGCAAAAGTAGAGTCCAAAACTTCTCTGCCGCTCCTGTCACCAGCAGCCTGCTGGTCCGCCCCTGCCCGGCATGAAGCATCTCGATGCAAAAAACAGGGACCGTAGCCAAAGCCACGAGAGGAAGAAATGATCACGAGCGAAATATATGTGCACTTGTCTGTATTTAGTTGCACATCAAAAAAAAAGAATGAATATAGAGGTGACATATATTTATATATATGGACTGCGCCGGAGAGTGCTAGTAACGCTACGTGGACAGCATGGCTGAGCTGCGCCTCCAAGCGCTCGCCGCCGTCGTGGCCCTGGCGGCGGCCGGCGTCGTCTGCGACGGCTTCGAGTTCCATGAGGCCACGGTGGACGCCATCCAGCTGGGGTTCCGGAACGGCAGCCTCACCTCGACGGCGCTCACCCGGTTCTACCTGGCGCAGATCGCCCGCCTGAACCCGCTGCTCCACGCCGTTATCGAGGTGAACCCGGACGCGCTGGCGCAGGCGGCGCGCGCCGACGCCGAGCGCGCGGCCTCCGGCGGCCGGTGCGCCGCCGCCGGCGGGCTCCACGGCGTCCCCGTCCTGCTCAAGGACAACATCGCCACCCGCGACAGGCTCAACACCACGGCCGGCTCCCTCGCGCTGCTCGGCTCCATGGTCCGGCGCGACGCCGGCGTGGTGGCGCGCCTCCGCCGCGCCGGCGCCGTCGTCCTCGGCAAGGCCAACCCCTCCGAGTGGTCCAACTTCCGCAACGTCAGCGCCGGCTGGAGCGCCCGCGGCGGCCAGACGATGGTACTGATCATATATACTCCGGATCAATGGCAATGGCAGCACATGCACTACAAATTACAATGCAAATGCCAAATTTGATAAATGTGTGAAAAATTATATAGAATCCATATGCGCTTACCGCTGGCGCTAAGCCCATGCGGGTCGAGCGCTGGGCCTGGCGTCGCGGCGGCGGCGAACATGGCAGCAGTGACGCTGGGTCGGAGACAGCCGGCTCAATACTTTGCCCATCGGGAGCCAACTCTGTGGTTGGGATTAAACCAACCGTTGGGCTGACTAGCCGATCTGGCGTCATCCCCATCACGCCTCGCCAAGACACTATCGGGTAAGAATCGAAACTTGCTTGCAGTTGCAGTATCTGATGCTTGTGTTTGCCTTGTAAAAACAATTAGCTTAATTGTGTTTGTCATTGCAGACCAATGTGTCGTACGGTATCTGATGCCGTCCATGTGCTTGACGCCATTGTCGGCTACGATGCGCTTGATGCTGAAGCTACAGGAGCAGCTTCCAAGTACATCCCGCGGGGTGGGTACGCGCAGTTCCTAAGGAAGGATGGATTGAGGGGCAAGAGGATTGGTGTCCTCAGAGGCTTCTTTGTCTTTCAACAGTTCCCTGCTGACTATCGGAAGGTTTACGACAAGCATCTCAGCACAATGAGGTAATAATTGAATATGTGTCCTCGGCCTAAGACGTCTGAAGCGCAAATCTACATTATCTTGTTCTGAATTCTAATTTAGCTAGCAGCCTAGCACACGTCTCGTTTCTGATAACATGCAGTTGCTTAGTTTAACTGAAGTCCTACACTTGTCATGGTGGCAGGCGTCACGGCGCCACCGTGATAAAGGATCTTGACCTCGTAATGGATTGGGGTGATCTCGTGGACCAAATGCAGCTTCTGATGAATGCAGAGTTCAAGACCAGCCTGAATGCTTATTTGAAAGATCTGATGTACTCTCCTGTCCGCTCCCTGACACAAGTCATAGCATTCAACAATGCGCACCCAGTACAGGTAGCTTTCATCTAGAGTGATTGAGAGAGGTTAATGTTCAAAATACTTCATGGTTACACATTGACGGTAGCAGCTGCATGAAGCGGACCATAACAGTTATATGATGGTGATAATGATCTCTGCAGGAGAGGCTCAAAGATTTTGGGCAGGCCAATCTCATCGCGGCCGAGAAAACCAACGGCATCGGCGCCGCGGAGAGAGCTGCTCTCCGACGGCTGAAGGAGATGGACGCCAATGGGCTGGAGAAGATCATGAAAGAACACAAGCTGGATGCAATCGTGGCGGCCAACAACGACATCTCCGCCGCCCTCGCCATCGGCGGTCATCCCGGCATCGCCGTGCCGGCCGGCTACTACTTGGGAGTCATCCCCATGGGGATAGTCTTTGGCGGGCTCAAGGGCTACGAGCCCAGGCTGATCGAGATGGCCTACGCGTTCGAGCAGGCTACCAAAGTCAGGAAGCCACCACTTTCGAGCATTAGCCTAGCCAGAACGAAGCTGTGGCATATATATGCTGCTACAAGTTGCGATGACAATGGGTGCTCTAGATGCATGGTACTGTAATAATCGGCCTCATTTTGAAGGTGAATGAATACCTTCTGTGAGATGATGCTCTGTTTAGTGTTTACAGCGGCTGTGTGGTGACAGCAAGAGTGCAGATGCTCCTTGTTCTCATAGGACATGCCGACATGTGATGTATCCTGGAGCTCTTGTGCATTCAGCCTTCACTCGTCAGAGCTCAATTGTTGTTATGAACCTACTCAATTAGCCTTTGTGCTCTGCTGATAAGCTATGGTACGGTAGTTGCAGAACCATGTTAATTTCTTCTCTCCTTGTTGCCGAACTGTCGGTCTGCAGTCTGGTACTGGTACTGATACTCTGGTCCTACGGAATCTGTTAAATACTTGTATCCCAGTTAGCTGGATGACTGAATCTGCACGATGAACTGCTGCTAAACAGCTGTGTTTATTTGGTGGAACATAAACCAGATGCTACTGGTTTCTGTTGAACGAAACCGATCGAGTGCCATACTGCCATGATTCACTGCACTGTCCCATTCATAGTAGGAAGCCAGCAAAGGCCCCTTTCGCTCCAGGGCCCTGTTTAGTTCCCCATCCCATCATCAAACTTTCAAAAATTCTCTCTCCAAACTTCACTACTCACCTATCACATCAAATCTCTCTTCTCATACATGGAGTACTAAACATAGATAAATAAAAAAACTAGTTGGATGGTTTTGATGTACACGACGAGACGAATCTTTTAAGCCTAGTTAGGTCATGGTAGGACAATGTTTACCATAAACAAACGAAAAGTGCTACAGTATCCGATGTGACATTTTCACTTCACTTTTTCTCTTTTCAGAACTAAACACCGCCCAGTAAGGATTTGGCGGTCAAGAAACGGCAAACTGTGACCAAAGTCTGATAGGATTGCTCACGGTGCAATAATCGAAAGGAGAGGCCCTAAAACAAGAGAAATGACAGATCAAAAGAAGTGCAAAACGGAAATTAGGCAGCCCGGCCTCTTTTACTGTTCATGCATATATGAGATGGGAAGTCACCTCTACTCCCTCCGTCCCACAATATTAGCATTCTAAGCATTCAAACTCAAGAAACAACAGAACTGTTAAAAAACATTTATACCCCTCATTTTACATTACGTAAAAATTTAAACCCTACAAATGCTTGCATACTGAGACGGAGGGAGTATAGTTTTCTGATGATGATCTGGATGTCCTTGCTTGTGCCATGCATGCATAGTTGGAAGGCAGTGAAAAACTGAAAAGGCGCCTTTTACTACATCGCACTTCTGGGAATGAGGCAGCCAAAACGGACCATCCCCTATTCCCCTTAAATCCTGCGCGTCCAAGTGCACTTTGCCCTACCATTCCGTCCCGTTTCACGCCGAACAAACCGGGGCTGTGTTTAGTTTGAAAAAGAGGTTGAGAAAGTTTGGTGAAAAAATCACATGGGATACTGTAGCACTTTTCGTTTGTTTGTGGTAAATATTGTCCTACCATGATCTAACTAGGCTCAAAAGATTCGTCTCGTCGTGTACATCAAAACCATGCAATTAGTTTCTTTATTTGTCCACGTTTAGTGTTCCATGCATGCGTCGTTTGCTATATTTAATGTTTGGATGGAATGGTGATGTGACGTGGATGTGATGGAAAGTTTGGGTTTTCAGGGAAAGTGAACGCAGCCCCAGCCATCGCCCGCCGCCGCGCTAGCGGCCGTCGGCATCATGGAGTTGCGGCGGGCCCCGCCGCGCGGACCCGGCCACCGCTGCCCGGGCGGAGACGGCGGCGGGGCGTGTCAGGTATATGGCTATGGATAGGTGGTCATATGGGGTCAAGCTGTCAGCCACTGGAGACCGGCTACCAGAAATGGATCAAGAGTTTCAATTGTACTTGGGCCGTGCTCAAGAAAGATGCCAGCAGGTGCCTACGTGCACGTACTTGGGCCTAGCCCATGTAATAGTCTATATAGTGTTCCAATCTGAACTGACGAGGGGTATGAGATATTGTATGAACTATTCATCTTCTTCTTCAAGTAAACTTCTCTCTGGTTCTGTTCTGTTCTCCGATCCCCAACCTCTTGCTTGTTCTTCCCTTGAATTCCTTCTCTATTCTAGCCCCCACTACCCTGCTGCTAACAATTGGTACTCAGAGCCGTTCAAGTTCCTTGGATTTTTTCCCCCACACCCATCCGTTTTGTTCATCGCCACGGCCCCATGTCTCTGGATGCCGAGCTCATCATCAATGCGCTCAGGAACCACTTCACTGATCTGGACGCGAAGATGGATCGTTTGTTCCGCGCTCAAGATGCCAAGTGGAACCGGCGGTTCACCTCCAGCGTTGATGCTGTTCCCGTCAAGGAGGCAGTGAGCGAGCTGCCTGCGGCGGCGGCGGCGACCACTTTTTCCTCTGCTGCAGCCTCTACCACGACAAGCACACACATCGATCCAGTGGCTCCTGGTGCAAAGGAGGCTGTCGACTTCAACTCGCCCTCAAGGTGTTCGACAGTTTGCCGCAGTGCCGATGCACGCGAGCTGGTGCCCGTGTCCACCGCGGCGGCCACCATGGTGACGTTCAGCGACACCGTCTCCACCGAGATCGCCGGCCCCAACATCAGCACGCACGGCGAGTTCATCGTCGGTGGCCTCGGTGTTGCGCGTCCACGTCGAGCTCCTCCGCGCAAGCCTCGCCCTCGACAGCCGCGGCGAGTTCCTCCGCGTCCGCATCAGCTTCGACACCCGCGGCGAGGTCGGCTGCGGGTGCCTCGGCTTCGGCGACCGCGGCGCGCTCCACTGCGCCCGCCTCGTCTTCGACGTCCACGGCGAGCCCCTCTACGCGTGCCCCGGTTTCGGCGACCGCGGCGTGCTCCACTGTGCCCGCCTCGTCCTCGACGTCCGCGGCGAGCTCCTCAGCGCGTGCCCCGGCCTCATCGTCTGCGGCAAGCTCCCCCTCGCCTGATTCGGCAGCTGCGGCGTCGTCCCCCGCGGCTGGACATGCTGGCTATGACGGCATTGGGGGTGGACATATGGCCCGCTGCTCTGACATGTTCACCTGCACCAGCTGCTCAGCGTGCAGAGGACGTGATTTCTGCCAAGTGGCCCACAAGATGTTCGACATATTGCCTCAGCCAAATCCACAAGCACGCCAAGCCCTTGCCGATCGCTACGATGGCCGTTGCAAGCAAATCTTCATCCAACAGCACGGCTGTTCATGTGGTGTTCGATGTAATCCAACAGAGGTACATTATCAAGCCCACCCCTGCATACTTGATTAGTGTTGGGTTGCCATGTGTGGCCACCAAAGTCCGTGGTGCCCAGAAGGAGTTTCTTGGAATGGATTCTCAGAATGTGGTGTTTCTACAACCATTACTTGTTGAATTGGTTGACAAACGACCTTGGCCCCCTCCTTTACAGTATTTTCAAACTCTTGGCACTGATACTAATCAGTCTTACTTAAGATCATGGCAGAAAGTTAGTTGTGGTCAGTTTTATGTGCAGCAAAAATTACTGTGGCCACCACCTATACATCTAGAGATGGAAAGTATTGGTGCTCTAGTTAGACCCACTCCTTGGCCATCTTTCAATGGGCAAACAGCCGTGATGCACATGGGTAAATCCTTGCCGGGGAAGAGTGCAGTTCAGTAAGTAAGCCCATGGTGATCATCTTCTTTTGTGATATCAGTGGAGTGTGCTTGCAGTATTGGTTCGGCTTATATGGAACTGCCGAGGGAAAGTGAACGCAGCCCCAGCCATCGCCCGCCGCCGCGCTAGCGGCCGTCGGCATCATGGAGTTGCGGCGGGCCCCGCCGCGCGGACCCGGCCACCGCTGCCCGGGCGGAGACGGCGGCGGGGCGTGTCAGGTATATGGCTATGGATAGGTGGTCATATGGGGTCAAGCTGTCAGCCACTGGAGACCGGCTACCAGAAATGGATCAAGAGTCTTCAATTGTACTTGGGCCGTGCTCAAGCAAGATGCCAGCAGGTGCCTGCGTGCACGTACTTGGGCCTAGCCCATGTAATAGTCTATATCTCTCTCGGCGGTTGCGGTTTACCTTCGATTTCGAGACATGAATCGCCGTGAGCTCATCATCTTCATGCCCGCGTGTTCCTTCTCTGTGCAGACGAGGTGCTCAAGGCGCTGAACCTGACCTCCCCAAAGGGCGGTGACTCGCCGCGTGGCTTTCGGGAGAAGCCCAGGCACGCCGAGAAGCCGACAAAGTACGCCGGCAGCCCCAAGGGCAGCAGCGGCGCCCCTCGCGTGATCCACCAGCCCCGCTAGGCTCGTCATCCTGACGGGCAATCGGGCAAGGCTGCTGTGCCCTCTTGCAGCGCTTGCTCCTGCTCCTGGCTGCTGCCGTTGCGGTTTGGTCTTTCAAGTCTAGTTACTGGAACTAGTAGTAGAAGTGTCCTTTTGTATAGCAACCAAGTAAAAAATGACCAAAAAAGAGAACAAAATGCAGCTGCTGTTTACTGCTGCTCTCTTAAGTATGTGTTCAGTTCAGTCAGTGTTCAGTGTGTCTAGAGAAAACCCCAAAGAAATGGAAGAGGGTGGAGGTGGAGTCCCGGTGTAGGATGCACTCCTGTAAATGTTTGATGTGCAATGGCAGGCAGTCTAATGTTACAAATATCCATTTTGCTTTTCTATTGACTGTTTCTTGTTGCGCCTCAGTCACTCTTCAGTGTGTTGGATGATGATCTCATCCACTTTGATCTTATCTAGGGGCTGGGAGTAAAACTGATAACGGAGACTGGGAGAGCCTTTGGCCTGAAAAAATGGTGATCGGGTACAATGTGCACACTCTTCGGTCGTTCAGTATCTGCCTATGCTCTTCGGTCTTTCAATGCCTGTCATTGCTCATGAAGCAAGATCGTGTAAACATTAAGATCAAACTACTGTATATTCTACACGACGCATATAGTCATGTGTTCTTATCGCCGTAGCAGCCACTGTAGTTTGTAGATGATTGGCATTGTCAATTTGTCATGTTGTGGGCCAGTGGGCCAAGCCAATGGAGCGAAAAGGTTATCGAAACTTCTCTTTCTTGACATCTACATCAGTTCAACGTCAACGCTCTGATAAACTTCCAAGCAAACAAGAGGTCAGGTAAATGCCAGATAACACCTGTGTCAGGTATATGCCTATGGATAGGTGGCCATATGGGGTCAAGCTGTCAGCCACTGGAGACCGGCTACCAGAAATGGATCAAGAGTCTTCAATTGTACTTGGGCCGTGCTCAAGAAAGATGCCAGCAGGTGCCTACGTGCACGTACTTGGGCCTAGCCCATGTAATAATCTATATAGTGTTCCAATCTGAACTGACGAGGGGTACGAGATATTGTATAAACTATTCATCTTCTTCTTCAAGTAAACTTCTCTCTGGTTCTGTTCTGTTCTCCGATCCCCAACCTCTTGCTTGTTCTTCCCTTGAATTCCTTCTCTATTCTAGCCCCCACTACCCTGCTGCTAACAGGGCGGACCGCCTCAGCGGCCTCCCCGACGACCTGCTCCTCCACGTCCTCGCCGCCTCCGCTGCGCCCGCGCCGCCGCGCACACCAGCCTGCTCTCGCGCCGGTGGCGCGGCCTCTGGACGCACCTCCCGGAGCTCTCCTTCCGCGAGATCTCGCCGGGCGCCCTCGACGCCGCCCTCGCCCAGGTCGCCCGCGCGGAGCTGTCCCTCCTCGACATCGACGTCCCCGAGCGCCACCAGCTGTCCCCCGCCCGCGTCGGCTCGCTGCTCCGCACCGCGGCGCGCCTGGCGCCGGCGGACCTCCGATTGGTAGTCTGGGGGCTATTCCAGGATCGCGCTACCGCCGTGGAGGTGCCGTGCTTCCACCGCGCAGCGTCGGTCAAGCTGGGCGTGTGGAACCTTGTCCTAACCCTCCCTGAGCAGGGCGGCGGCGCGTTCCCGGTGGTTGAGAGGCTGTCCATCGACGGCTTCGGCATCAGCTTCGGCGCCCTGGTCCCGCGATGCCCCCGGCTACGCCAGCTGGAGGCGAGGCATAGTGACAGAATCGGCACCATCACGGTGCACTCCCCGACCATTGAGAGCCTTGATGTGGACGGCGTGGTACTCAGCGGCATTGACATCGTCGCCCCTAGGCTAAAGAAGTTCACCTTGAGGGGCAGCTACACTAGGACAGATTTGCGCGTGGTGTCATTCTCGGAGGCTTTTACCTGTATACCATTAAGAAAGTTGCTGGTTACCTGTGTGCCACTAAAAAGTTCGTAGACATCTGTATGCCATCGACCGAACTTTCGATTACCTGTGTGCCATTCCGTCCACTTTGTGAGCTAACGGTGTCAAACTCAGGTGTCTACGAACTTTTTAGTGGCACACAGGTAACCGACAACTTTCTTAATGGCATACAGGTAAAACTCTCTCATTCTCGGCACCCATGGTGAGGAATGTCCATTGGTCTGCCCATTTCTTCCCTTGGTGGGCGCTTATTGGTGGCAAGTGGGCCCTGCGCAGCTTCAGCTTTCATTTGGAGGAGAGTGGCTACCTCCTAGATTTAGAAGTAGAAGCTCAGGTGCGTCTCCATTTCTGTTACTCTTCCTTCATGGTTTGACAATGTGATCAATCGTTATACATGGCCATCTATCTAAAAAGTTATACATATTACATAGCCATTGTGTAACACTGTTGAAATTGGTTAGATCGGCAAATTAAAGCGGTTATCATACAGGCTACAGTACAAAGCAGGTGTTACTGGATTGTTGAAATCAGAGCATTAAGAGAGCAATGCTCTGATCTTGGACAGGGTGTAATCCTGCTTGTCTTGATTTAATCTAGTTAGTTGGCATGGGCTAGTGCAACTTTGACCTCTGTTTGTCAGCTTTCTGACAAATGGCACCGTAAATTTCCAAACCTTCGGAGGCTGGAGGTGAGTGGTGTATCAATTTGAACTAGTAGGACCATGGTACTACTCCCTAGTGTAAACTTGCGAACTAAATCAATCACTTGGCCTGCACATCATTCTTCCAACAATAGTGCTACAGAGGAACCCATCATTGTCTCCCCAAAGTTCTCAGTAGTTCAGTGTCCATCAAGTGTTTCTTTATGGTGACTTCGAATGATTATTCGTTCCCAACAAAAATGGCACTTATTTATTGTGCTTATCCCTTTCCGAAGCATATCTGAAGCACATTTGGTTCCTCTTCAAGCTTAAATGCATCATTAGTTGTCCATGTATACATCCCATCTACGTTTCTGCAACCAATCTAGCTTTTTGTTATGTTTTCCTTTGATGAATCAACAATGTTAGTGTGGGTGACTTCCACAGTGGTGTCAGAATGATAGTCAGAGGGTCAATCTCAAGTCTGTCGTCTACTACAATTTTACTGAATGCTTTCTTTCCTCCTTCCGTCCTTTGCCCTCCCATTTATTGATTCGTTGATTAGTTGGTGGCTTGTTCCCATACTGTTTTTCTGTTGCAGAGAGTTTCTTTTTCTCATTTTCACATAGGATTATATTCATCTGCAGGATTTTTGGCGAACAGAGGATGTGAACTTGATGCAAAACATAGCCCAATTTCCATATTTTTCCGTTCTGGAGCTCTTTCTTAGAACTTGGGGACATATTTATGGAGCAACAGTGTTCAATGTCCTTGAAGTATGTACTGATATAAAAAAGCTTAGATTGATCATACGAGAACTCAAGGTAATTCTTCACACTGGCTTTCCCTTAGTCAGCATATAAAAGTGAAAATAATTTTCTTAGACCACATTCTTGAGATAACCAATTGAGTTGATGGCATTTAAGACATGAAGCATCATTAGTAATACTCATACTTTATTTCAGTTAAAACCATGCCCAGAAGATTGCCCTTGTGACCAACCTTACAATTGGAGAAGTCGAAGTATCCCCTTGGTTGCTCTCGAAGAAGTAGAAATCGAAGGTTTTAAGGGAGCTGGGCATGAAGTTGATCTTTTGAAACTTATCATCAAATGTGCACCGATGCTTAAATCAATGACTGTGACACTGACTGATGAGGCTTCACCGTGCCTCAGTGGTTGCAAGGAAACCTACAGGGTTCTTAAGGCATGTCCTTCTCTGAAATGGTCTTTTAAGAGCCGGTGCGGTGTAAATTCAGAATGGTAAATGCTTAAGCTTCTCTTTTGTTGGAAGCTGAAAGCATACTTTGTTGCCGTTAGCCATGCTAGATGCAACTAAATACATCATAAGCTTGAACTTGTTGAAACTTGATCGAACTCGAGCATTATCCTAGCTCTTGTATTATGCTGATCGCTGATGACAGCGGCAGTCCGGTGTGCATTTGTTGTGCTGTGCAGATTTAGCAGGCATATCATATATCATAAGGCATGGATGTAATTTGCTCGTCATTTTGGTCTAATCTCCCCGATTTCAGCACAATATGCCCTATGCTTGGTGAAGCTCTTATGTTCTTTTGCATAATCGTCCATCAGTTGCTACTGCTTTTTATCTCCAAGATGCAATGTGCTGTTGGATGGCTGGATAAATTTGAAGATTTTGAAGGGAAATTCTTTTGTGGCATGCTGCGTTAACCGCAGCTGCAGTGAGCAGGTTTTGTTTAGGCATGATTTGCATGTTTCTTTTCTATATGTAACATGAGCTGGTAACCTTGAGCCTTTGCCTTGTCAGAATTTGTACCGGCTTACTCCTATGTCGTTATCTCAGCTAGTTTTGCTGTAGTTTTCTGTATGTCGTTACCTCAGCTAGTTTAGCTGAAGTTTTCTGGTAGTTCATTCAGGTTCTATTAATATGTTCCTATCCTGGCTGTTGAAATGAGTTGCCGAATCGCTGGGTCTAGGTTGAATTTGTAGGCTTGACTCCTGGACCTGTAATATGCCTTTGATTCCTATATGTTCAAAATTCATCTTGATTTGAAGTTGACAAATAAATTTAGCGTAATGACACGAACAGAATCTATTGATTTGTGGAAAGCTTAAAAATGTTTTGAGAACTTTTAGATCGCTGCTATGGTGTATTTGCACCGTTTGCAATATCCACTTCATAACTGCATATGCACTCAAGTTGATGCGGTGACGACTGACGAGCATTTTCCATTCCGATAAAAAGAAAAAAAAATTACGGAGAGAGTATCAGTGTCGGTGCCCGTAAATTTGCACTGTTCAAATCGAATGCCCCATTTCCTCCGCCGACGTCGCCTCGCTGCTCCGCACCGTAGCGCGGCTTGCGCCGGCGAACCTCGTTTTAATCGTCCGGGGGGAGATAGGTGAGTTGCCCGTCGAGTCCACGGCACCGTGCGAGGTCTCTCAAGCTCGTAGTCCGCCGGCTGTGTTCCCGGTGCTGGAGAGTCTGTCCATCACAGGGTGTGACTTAGACATCAGTGCCGTGGTCTTGCAGTGCCCGCGGCTGCACGTGCTAAAGGTGTTCGATTGTTGGCGTCTTGGCAAATTCATTGTCCACTCGTCGACAATTGAGGATTTGAGGAGCTTGTAGTTTGTTCCCGTGGCTGGCTGCGGGGTATAATTGACGTCATGGCCCCTGCGTTGAACAAGTTCACCTTGGATACCCTCATGGATAGGACCTTCAGTGTGTTATTCTTGGCATCTATGGTGGAGGACCTCTCGTGGCATTGCTATGTTTCTATCAGAATGTAGGAATTGGCAGTATGTGGCGCTTGCGCGGCCTTGATTTGTGGAAGAAGGAGTGTGTCTATGCCCTAGGTTTGGACTCAGAAAACCTTCAGGTGTGCCTCCATTCACACTCTGTAACTGATAAATTGCTACATTATCATATATAGTGGTCATTCTATTGTCTATTTCATGTGATAAAGTGATGAGACCATGTCAACAACAAATCAAAGAGAGAGCACATTGTGGACTATAGTTGTTAGTTGTTACCTCTGGCCCTTACAGTTGGATAGAGTAATCAAGATGGGACACCGCCGCCTAACCTCATCCAATGACCTTGTCCTTCCTGTGCTGAAGCGAAGAATATCCTTGAGTTTTTTTAATTCCCCGTTAGTTCTGTAGGAACAACTTGGCAATGTAGTTTGATACTTCCAAAGCAATCTTAGTTTGGCAATTACCAAATCATCCTTTTTTTTTTACCTTCCTATTCTTCCATCTGTCCGTATTGGTTACATCTCTACTAATGAACTGAAACGGTAGGAGAGTCTTCAGAGCTAGTGTCAGACTGCCATCACTATTTTCTACAAGGGCGGTGTTTAGTTCTCCAAAAGAGAGAATGAAATTGAGTGAAAATGTCACATCGGATACTGTAGCACTTTTTGTTTGTTTATGGTAATCGTTGTCCTACCATGACCTAACTAGGCTCAAAAGATTTGTCTCGTCGTGTACATCAAAACCATGCAACTAGTTTTTTTTATTTACCCACATTTAGTACTCCATGCATGAGGAGAGAGATTTGATGTGATTTGATGCGATAGGTGAACAGTGAAGTTTGAAGAGAGAATTTTTATGTTTTGAAGTGGCCATTGATCCAGACGCCGGCGGCCGTCCAGCTTCCTTACTGCTCGCCGGATCTCACGTCACACCCAACCCGCGGGACGGCGCGGTGCGGCACTAGTCTGGCGCGTCGGATCCGTGGTAGTTATTAGTAGGCGTCGGACCGTTAAATCAGATGCTTATGCTTCTGAATAATTATCTTTACCATTCCATGTGCTACTCCAACCCGACTCAGCGGAATCGAGCACAGCTACATTGACCTGACCAGGGCCTGGCCCGCAGTACAGATGTCCGCGTACTAGTAGCTCCGAGCCTCCTCCGAGTACGTGTGGACTCGGAGACCAATAAAATGCCACCATCACCAAAGCGGCCTGATACGGATACGACACGGAGACGGAGAGGCCACCCCTCGCAGTCGCATCGCACACGCGGCTCCGTCCCCCCACGCAGCCCAGCCCGGCCCTTTTTATTGACGCGCCAGCGCGCGGCACGGCCTTCCCCTTCCTGCGTCCGCGTGGGAAGGGAAAGGAAAACCGGCAAGCAGCGACTCCCACCTTCCCCTTCTTCTTCGTCGCTGCCGTTACCTTACCAGAGAGGGAGGGAAGAGAGAGTCCGGGATGGCGCGCGTCTCCAATGCCAGGAAGCGGCAGGAGATGATCGCCGATGCGTGGCTCAACGGCCCCTACTGCACCCCAGATATTCTAAGCTGAACAATTTGTATATAGAATTCGTATGATTCATATACTGCGATTGTCCAGAGAACACATCGTGATCGATGTGAATGAAGTCGTGCACTGTAACTGTAGCACATAATTAAGTATCTAGCTAGGACCTAAATCAAGGTCCGGTAGTTGCGCGTTTTATAGGCTGCATTATGTCGATCGCGAGGTTGAGCCACGCATCGGCGATCATCTTGTTCGCCGCCTCCGTCGGGTGCACGCCGTCCCAGCTCAGGCGAGCCGACGGGTCCCGGCACGCCGTGGTCGCTCCGGGCATGCCGCATCTGGAGGCGACGTCGAAGTTGTACTTCCCTCCGTTTGCGCCGCAGCATGTCTCCAAAGGATTTCTGAATCCTGCTCCACGTAAACAATTTGTAGGAATCATCCACTAAATCAGCCAGTTTAATTATTTAATTGGCATTTTGAACATTTATTATTTTCTCCATGACAAAAGCAAACTAAATTAAAAGCAAGTGAGTCGAGAAAATTAAATTACCGAACTGTTGAGGCTGTTGCACCATTTGGTACACCTGAGAGTAGTAATCTGCGTACATGATCCTTGCCGATCTGTACTTCCTTTGAAGGATCTGCACTTGTTTTCGGAGCATCGAGTTGTGGTACTCTGTCAGACGGTTGTAGCTTTTCAAACAGCCGTACTGATCAAAGTCCGTTTCGTTTGAGAAGCCACCAAATACGCTCAAGAAGAGTGGGAGACAGCCCGTTGGGAGGAGGCCCGGGACTACAATGTGAGCTGCACCTAGTGCGATCAACCTCTGCATGCAAAATCACGGGTATATATATATATAGGTTAATTTTCATGTTCTTCTCAAACTTGCAGAGACATTCTTAAGGGCAAGCTAGCTAGCTGTGGTATGTACCTCAATACCATTAGCGGTGGCATTAGCAATCAATGGCGTATACTTCATAGCCTGTTCTGGGGTCAATCCAACCTCAAGGAGCAGGACATTATAGTCATTTCCTCCGAATCCACCGAACTGAAACAGCGATTTCTCTAGGAATCCTTTGCAGTCTATCACAAGATAGCAAGCACCCTAGTAACTAATTAAATTAATCTATACGAGTACTTGGGGCAAGTTCATTGACTAAGAAGAACGGAGTGCATGCTCACTTTGCTTTGTCCCGCATATGGAAGGAATTAACTCCTCGAACCACTGGATTTGCGTATCCATCGGGCCGTGGTTCCACACTGGATCTTCAATGCCGAGTGATTGGAAGAAGGAGAAGTTCAAGGCAGTAGCCCCGGTGATGGCCATATTTACACCCTGATGGAAATCTTTTCCTTTGGATTTTGATGGAGGAAGAAGTGGGAGCCCAAGTTCTTGTGCTGGCATGTGGGAAAGATAAAAACATAAAATAAACTCTTACCTAATTATCATAATAAATTGGATCACCCATTTGGTTTTTCTTCTGTTTTTCAATAGCTTATTATGTGAGTTCTCGAAGAGAGTTACTTGTGGTTTTGGTAAATACTACAGATCGATAACTAATTTATATTTACCAAACCTGTGAAATTAGTTTTAACTATCAATAAGTTCTAAACTATGTAGTCAGGAAGGTATATTAGACTTTTTAGATCTATTTTTACTGCAAGTAACTACCCTCCGTAATTGAGAAGGAAGACAAATTAAAGTATGAATAATATCTACCGATGAAGTCCACGGCGACACGACCATTGCACCACCGGCAAGACGGCTTGCCGAAGTAGGTCATGCCGTAGGGCGGATGTGTGCAGGTGAGCACGTCCAGCTCCGTCGAGTTGCTGCCGATGCAGATGTTGCCGGTTTCGGCCACTGAATCCCCGAAGCTGAACATGGCATTGTATTTGGTCGTACCGTTGCTGCTGCTGCCGGCCGTCGCAGTGACGACGGCGATCAACAAGGAATTAGCCAGGAACAACGCAAGGGATAATGGTGACCAAGAGGACGTGCTGCTCAGGACCCTCCCCATGGCTGCAGGTTCAGATCATGCGTGTACCAGGTATATTTATATTGCTCATCAACGGGACTCGGGAGGTCCTGCAGGCGAGTATATACTAGTGTACAGATGCATGTCCAGCCAAGTTACGACTAGCCCTACGTGCCCATTGATAACAAGGACGAGTTATGAAAATTTTGACTACACGTCCCTTCGGTATATGTTGATATATAATTAGCTTACCGGTGTCCTAAATTTGCTGTGCAACTGCCCAGTCAACATTTTATTAATGAACTGATAGATCTAATTAATAGTCCGAGAGGTGTACTAGTGCAACTTAATTTGTCGTTGTCGGTTGGAAAATACAGTACTCCTTTAAAATTGACCATTCGTTCTTATCTTTTGATTTCGTCATTTTTCGCTAATAAAAACTTTATTAACCTTGAACAATTGCACCAAGATGACACAATCGTGCAAAAAAAATATTTCAAGCTTCTACATAACTAAAATGCGCACACACACTTTAAAAAGGATAAATAAAAAGAAAAACCAACATAACATAAAAAATCACGTCACAACAAACTACAAAATACGACTTAATCCTTAATCCCATGCACCTTCATTGCAATTGCAACATGTGAACCGTGAGAGAGCTAGTTTCTCTAAAAACAATGCCTTCAACAAGAAAAAGGTAAACACGCACACCAATATTACCATAGTCCAACCAGAAGGTCAGACTTTCGGTTTTCATCATAGAAAAACAATTTTTAGAACACCAAACAATACCTATAATAAGGAGCATATATTGTCAGATGCAACCGGCTAAAGTTAAACCTATAGAGATTTCTCCATGGAGTCGAAAAATACGTATTCAAATAACCACCGAAATGAGATTTTTGTGTCGCCTCTCTTTTTCCGAGCCAATACTACTATATATACAGTGCCTAGTTTGGGCCAACTACGATCGGCCATGAGGAAGTGGTTAATAGGCACACGTACAAAGTCTGTAAGTAACTCTTTAAAATTATGTGGAGGATACAGATTAAGTATGGATAAAACATCGTGAGAAATAGTTGCACACCATCCAGTGCACCCTGTTCGGCTGGATGGTTTCCAGCCAGTCAACGGTATTTTTCTCTCAGCGGAGACTAGCATCAGCCACCAGCCACCAACCAGCCAGCAGTATTTTTCTTTCAGCAAAAACCAGTATCATCCACCAGCCAAACGAACAGAGCGGTACCACTGGTTAAGGAACGGGGACACAGAACGTTAGTTTATCGACACATTTCCCCAAATCCACAGATCGAGCATGTCAAAAAAAAAATCCACAGATCGAGGTCATCATGGGAAGGGTATCCCAGCTATCTCTGCCCGTTGCTCCATATTATTACCTCCCGCTTCCGGTATCGTTTCCTTGGAGAGAGCTGGCCTGTCTCCGTCGCGTTGCTCGCCATGCGAGCACCTGTGCAAGCAAGCAAAGACACCACCACAGCATAGACCTCACGCAAAGCAACGGCGACTCGGCGAGGGGATGGGAGGAGAGGTAGGATGAGAAGCAACGACAAGGGACGGCTAGAGCAAGCAACGAACCGCATGCGCCAACAAGTTTTGATAATGATCTGCCAGTAGTGTTCGTTCCAATCTGTTTACCAACAGGACTGTGCTGCTCACGATGTGTCCGTTCTTCTATTTCCTCTTCATCGAGCTTTTTTTTTTTAAAGAACCGCACGAGACGGTGCGTGTTTCATTAATATAACAGAAAAAATACAAGTCCACGATTCTGGAAGGTCGTAGCTAGGGAAACAGAAAAGAAAAGAAGAAAAAAGCAATTGTACTCGCCCGGTTGGATTGGGACATCAACGCGGGGTACCATTCACCACACACCACGGCCTCCGCCCTACACATGAAGACGACAGCGGAGAGAAACGAACCGCAGCTCCGACCCTCATACCGCACCCTTGCAGCCATCGAAACTCCAACGTGATCCGACGCTGGTGAAGGAACAATGGAGGCAGACGCCTTCTATGGGCGTACAAAGCAGGACCTATCCGACGGGATGAAAATACCGAGTCCGAGCAAACCAAACGCGCGGGGGCCTCGCCTCACCCGCCGCTGGGCGCCTCCTCCCTCTCGTGCGCGGGGCCTCGCCACGCCCGCCACAACTCCATGCTCTGAACTCGTTCCTTATATTGCCGTCAAGATAGCGAGCATAGTCGCCCCGCCTCCAAGAAACTTCACCAAAGCAACAGACCAACGCCGTGGTCTCAACTTCAACACGTAACCTCCTCCCGCACGAAGTCGCCGCAGATCAAGGTTGTCACCTATGCCGTCTTCGACGTTGTACCGCACCGAATAGGCTCAGCCAAGCTGACCTACCCGCCGCGGTCCGCTACAGGCCGAGTCGTCTCACGACGACCCTTGATCCCAGATAGACGCCTCGACGTGTGGTAGTCACACCCTTTCGCTTGCCCCACGGCACTGGCGCCAACACCGGTCGAGGCTGCCAAAGACAGATGGCCGACCAAGCTGCAAACCGAGCGGGTCTCAAGAGACAACGCCTCCAAGGAGGTTACGACGCCAGAGGCGCCGCCGTTGCTCGTCTAGAAACTAGACAGGGTTTTCACCCAGAGACCTCGTGCGGCAGGAATGAAGCTCCATAAAGACGCCCCCAAGAGGGAAAGCGACGTCCGAAAACGCCGCCGTCAGAAGGCTTTCGCCCGGAGCATTCATTCCTAACGCACGCGCGCGGTGCAGGAGAGCACCACCGTCCCAGCCATCCCCAATCGGGCAGCGCCTCCGCCGCTTCCCGCAATTCATGCTGCGGCAATGTCGCTCCTTTGTCATCCAGCTCCACCGCCTCCTGACGTGCAGCCCCCACCACGCGAATAATTTTCTTAGACCACATTCTTGAGATAACCAATTGAGTTGATGGCATTTAAGACATGAAGCATCATTAGTAATACTCATACTTTATTTCAGTTAAAACCATGCCCAGAAGATTGTCGTTGTGACCAACCTGACAATTGGAGAAGTCGAAGTATCCCCTTGGTTGCTCTCGAAGAAGTAGAAATCGAAGGTTTTAAGGGAGCTGGGCATGAAGTTGATCTTTTGAAACTTATCATCAAATGTGCACCGATGCTTAAATCAATGACTGTGACACTGACTGATGAGGCTTCACCGTGCCTCAGTGGTTGCAAGGAAACCTACAGGGTTCTTAAGGCATGTCCTTCTCTGAAATGGTCTTTTAAGAGCCGGCGCGGTGTAAGATTCAGAATGGTAAATGGTTAAGCTTCTCTTTTGTTGGAAGCTGAAAGCATACTTTGTTGCCGTTAGCCATGCTAGATGCAACTAAATACATCATTAAGCTTGAACTTGTTGAAACTTGATCAAACTCAAGCATTATCCTTGCTCTTGTATTATGCTGATCGCTGCTGACAGCGGCAGTCCGGTGTGCGTTTGTTGTGCTGTGCAGATTTAGCAGGCGTATCATATATCATAAGGCATGGATGTAATTTGCTCGTCCTTTTGGTCCAATCTCCCCGATTTCAGCAGAATATGTCCTATGCTTGGTGAAGATCATATGTTCTTTTGCATAATTGTCCATCAGTTGCTACTGCTTTTTATCTCCAAGATGCAATGTGCTGTTGGATGGCTGGATAAATTTGAAGATTTTGAAGGGAAATTCTTTTGTGGCATGCTGCGTTAACCGCAGCTGCAGTGAGCAGGTTTTGTTTAGGCATGATTTGCATGTTTCTTTTCTATATGTAACATGAGCTGGTAACCTTGAGCCTTTGCCTTGTCAGAATTTGTACCGGCTTACTCCTATGTCGTTATCTCAGCTAGTTTTGCTGTAGTTTTCTGTATGTCGTTACCTCAGCTAGTTTAGCTGAAGTTTTCTGGTAGTTCATTCAGGTTCTATTAATATGTTCCTATCCTGGCTGTTGAAATGAGTTGCCGAATCGCTGGGTCTAGGTTGAATTTGTAGGCTTGACTCCTGGACCTGTAATATGCCTTTGATTCCTATATGTTCAAAATTCATCTTGATTTGAAGTTGACAAATAAATTTAGCGTAATGACACGAACAGAATCTATTGATTTGTGGAAAGCTTAAAAATGTTTTGAGAACTTTTAGATCGCTGCTATGGTGTATTTGCACCGTTTGCAATATCCACTTCATAACTGCATATGCACTCAAGTTGATGCGGTGACGACTGACGAGCATTTTCCATTCCGATAAAAAGAAAAAAAAATTACGGAGAGAGTATCAGTGTCGGTGCCCGTAAATTTGCACTGTTCAAATCGAATGCCCCATTTCCTCCGCCGACGTCGCCTCGCTGCTCCGCACCGTAGCGCGGCTTGCGCCGGCGAACCTCGTTTTAATCGTCCGGGGGGAGATAGGTGAGTTGCCCGTCGAGTCCACGGCACCGTGCGAGGTCTCTCAAGCTCGTAGTCCGCCGGCTGTGTTCCCGGTGCTGGAGAGTCTGTCCATCA
The DNA here is from genome assembly GCA_900205405.1 of Echinochloa crus-galli. Classification (NCBI taxonomy): domain Eukaryota; kingdom Viridiplantae; phylum Streptophyta; class Magnoliopsida; order Poales; family Poaceae; genus Echinochloa; species Echinochloa crus-galli. The sequence continues at coordinate 532,830 of OAMR01000393.1, read as the reverse complement.
CAGGGTGTGACTTAGACATCAGTGCCGTGGTCTTGCAGTGCCCGCGGCTGCACGTGCTAAAGGTGTTCGATTGTTGGCGTCTTGGCAAATTCATTGTCCACTCGTCGACAATTGAGGATTTGAGGAGCTTGTAGTTTGTTCCCGTGGCTGGCTGCGGGGTATAATTGACGTCATGGCCCCTGCGTTGAACAAGTTCACCTTGGATACCCTCATGGATAGGACCTTCAGTGTGTTATTCTTGGCATCTATGGTGGAGGACCTCTCGTGGCATTGCTATGTTTCTATCAGAATGTAGGAATTGGCAGTATGTGGCGCTTGCGCGGCCTTGATTTGTGGAAGAAGGAGTGTGTCTATGCCCTAGGTTTGGACTCAGAAAACCTTCAGGTGTGCCTCCATTCACACTCTGTAACTGATAAATTGCTACATTATCATATATAGTGGTCATTCTATTGTCTATTTCATGTGATAAAGTGATGAGACCATGTCAACAACAAATCAAAGAGAGAGCACATTGTGGACTATAGTTGTTAGTTGTTACCTCTGGCCCTTACAGTTGGATAGAGTAATCAAGATGGGACACCGCCGCCTAACCTCCATCCAATGACCTTGTCTTCCTGTGCTGAAGCGAAGAATATCCTTGAGTTTTTTTAATTCCCCGTTAGTTCTGTAGGAACAACTTGGCAATGTAGTTTGATACTTCCAAAAGCAATCTTAGTTTGGCAATTACCAAATCATCCTTTTTTTTTTACCTTCTATTCTTCCATCTGTCCGTATTGGTTACATCTCTACTAATGAACTGAAACGGTAGGAGAGTCTTCAGAGCTAGTGTCAGACTGCCATCACTATTTTCTACAAGGGCGGTGTTTAGTTCTCCAAAAGAGAGAATGAAATTGAGTGAAAAATGTCACATCGGATACTGTAGCACTTTTTGTTTGTTTATGGTAATCGTTGTCCTACCATGACCTAACTAGGCTCAAAAGATTCGTCTCGTCGTGTATATCAAAACCATGTACTTAGTTTTTTTATTTACCCACGTTTAGTGTTCCATGTATGAGAAAAGGGATTTGATGTGATAGGTGAATAGTGAAGTTTGAAAAAGGGATTTGATGTGATAGGTGAATAGTGAAGTTTGGAGAGAGAAAGTTTGGCTTTTGAAGGGAACTAAACAGGGCCAAGTTTGCTTTTTTGCGTGATTTAGTTGTGTATATCAAATCTTGCATGCTCCATTTTGGCCCTATGCTGACAACATTTATTTATGATCTGTGGTGACTCACCCAAAATGAGTTGCTCATGAGTTTTTCTGTACTCCATTTTGAAATACTTTTATATGTTTTTAGTATTGGGTGGAAGGCACTGGTCGGAAATTGAGTGCTTTCTACGAGTAACTCCAACAAATCTCCTTTTTCCCTTTCCTGTACCTATATGTTTTTTTTTGGCTGAAGATCAAATCTCCCTTTTCCCTTTCCTGTACCTATATTTTATTTTTGGCTGAAGATAAACTTGATGCTACTTGTTTATCTAAAGAGAAATGAGCACCTCCGATTAGTGCACAATAGAGACCGCGGAGCCGGAGCCAGTTTATTTCCGCACAGTTATAGCATCTATTACGTAGGCCATACCAAATTTAGGTGGCCAAATTTGGTACGACGATGTCTCTTCGTAATCATTGCGTCACTGTAGCATTTCGTTTGTATGTGCGAAAAATTGTCCAAAAAATGATTAATTAGGCTCAAAATGTTCGTCTCGCAGTGTACAACAAAACTGTGCAATTAGTTTTTGATTTCATCTACATTTAGTACTCCATGCATGTTATGACATTTTGATGTGATGGGAATCTTTCTTTTTGCATAGTGAACTTGTGAGTTGCTTTTTGTAAGTTTTGGGAACTAAACACGGCCGTACTATAGCGCGGAGCTGAATCTGTTTCTTGCGCGCGGAGCCTTGCCAAGGAGGACCCAAGTTGGAAGTATTTCACACCATCACGTCATGTCTCTCTTTTCCTTTGGAAAGGTACAGAGCATGGCATGGATATGCCTTGCCAGCCAAGCACATGAACCTAGCAACCTATTGACACAACGTGCACAGACAGTGTAGTACGTCCCTCCGGCCTACACAGTGTAGCGCATGGACCTAGGCAAGACACAGCCTATAAAACGCGCAACTACCGGACCTTGATTTAGGTCCTAGAGCTAGATACTTAATTATGTGGTTCACTGTTACTGTTACAGTGCACGACTTCATTCACATCTGATCACGATGTGTTCAATTCTCTGGACAATCGACAGTATATGAATCTATCATACGAATTCTACATATAAACTGTTCAGCTTAGAATAGCTGGGGTGCAGTAGGTGCCGTTGAGCCACGCATCGGCGATCATCTTGTTCGCCGCCTCCGTCGGGTGCACGCCGTCCCAGCTCAGGCGAGCCGACGGGTCCCGGCACGCCGTGGTCGCTCCGGCCATGCCGCATCTGGAGGCGACGTCGAAGTTGTACTTCCCTCCGTTTGCGCCGCAGCATGTCTCCAAAGGATTTCTGAATCCTGCTCCACGTAAACAATTTGTAGGAATCATCCACTAAATCAGCCAGTTTAATTATTTAATTGGCATTTTGAACATTTATTATTTTCTCCATGACAAAAGCAAACTAAATTAAAAGCAAGTGAGTCGAGAAAATTAAATTACCGAACTGTTGAGGCTGTTGGACCATTCGGTACACCTGAGAGTAGTAATCTGCGTACATGATCCTTGCCGACCTGTACTTCCCTTGGAGGATCTGCACTTGTTTTCGGAGCATCGAGTTGTGGTACTCTGTCAGACTGTTGTAACGTTTCAAACAGCCGTACTGATCAAAGTCCGTTTCATTGGAGAAGCCACCAAAAAAGCTCAAGAGGAGTGGGATACAACCCATTGGGAGGAGGCCCGGGACTACAATGTGAACTGCACCTAGTGAGATCAACCTCTGCATGCAAAATGACGGGTATATATAGGTTAATTTTCATATTCTTGTCAAACTTGCAGAGACATTCTTAAGGGCAAGCTAGCTAGCTGTGGTATGTACCTCAATACCATTAGCGGTGGCATTAGCAATCAATGGCGTATACTTCATAGCCTGTTCTGGGGTCAATCCAACCTCAAGGAGCAGGACATTATAGTCATTT
>OAMR01000393.1:470203-489166 GCA_900205405.1 Echinochloa crus-galli | reverse complement strand
GAGGGGAAAGAGGAAAAAAAGAAGCGCCGGTGGAAATAGAGGGCCTCCAGATGTAGGGGGTCTGGACCAAAATTTAGTCACCTTCACAAAATAGTAGCCCGTTTAGGGGTCTGGTTGGAGCTGTTTTTTTCAACTGAGTGACTAAAACAGAAAATAGAGACCCATTTAGGGGCTCGGCTGGAGATGCTCTTATTATGCCTCGCATGTGGGGTGTCCCGGCCCAATAATACATGCAAATGGTATCCTCAAGTGCGCCTAAATTGGCTAGTGTTCGTTCATTGCAACTTGGACGTACCTGTAAATGTACACTGTGGATACGTACTGTCGCCGGCTTGCCGTACACTCCCAAACAGAAGGCGGTGGTTGTAGTAGCTTCAATTCAAAGCCTCGTCGGCCATACCGTAGCAAGCAACATGTCCAGTAGGCAACAGTATCAGATGCAGCAGCATGCATGGCTTACCTACGTGTGGGGGTACCCATGCTGTAGTCCAAACATAAGAAGCCCCGTTTGGTAGAATTATGACTAGCAGCAGCTTCACCTCCTCAACAGAAGAAGCCCTACAAAACCTTAAAGAGGAGCTGAGGAGGAGCAGGGGCCCTAGTTGCTTGTATCAAACAGATCCTAAACATGATCATTACGTACTAGTACTAGCTTAACTGTATACTATATATACTGATGACTGTATCTCTATCCTCTTTTATTTAGTGTTCCGACCCACCGCTTTAGCACTAACTATTCCTACCAGTATTTCATATCTGATGAAACGTCATCCGTTCGGGAAAGGCGAGGTAGTATGTACTACGTACACCACTTTGAATAAGTACCCTCTCCCTAGCTTGGATCAAAGTTTGTCCTTGTTGCTACTACTAACTAGCCATCTGATGATGTGAATCCGGAACTGAATTATTATGCTAAGAGCCGCATGTGGCGGGGAATCCCGGTGCAGTGAGAGCGCGGATTAGCGGCGCAAAACGTCCGCATAAAACGAAAAACGGCGACTGCGCCACGAACATGGCGCGCATGTGCTACTCGCGGCGACATTCGACGTCGCATAGCGTACGGTCCCCGGCCGCCGTTTCAATCTCCAAAGTAATAACAACGATGCCGACACTGTCAATCATGGCGGAGCGCACGGAATTTTACTGCCTCATCCGCATGCCGCCGGCCGGATCGATTGATCGGAGCTCCAGCTGCTGTCTGCTCGATCTCTCTCCAATTATTGGAGCGGTCGTCACTCAGATGTTTCACTGCTGTACCGGCCATTTAGAAATGTTACCACCTTTTCCCTTGTACGATGATCGATGTTCGGGCCAAGACCAAGATGCATGGATCGGATAGCTTGAACTTGAAGTACGTGCCTCATCTGGGATTTGGAAGTACACGAGCTCCAACCGCGAACGGTGCAGCCGAGATCTCGAACGTTCCTTCCGGTGCCAAATTTAGCAAAGATCACGCACACCATCTCACTCACCGAACAGTGTCGGTTGGTTGAGCCGTTGGTTGGAGGCTGAAGCAAGCAAAGCAAGAAAGGAAAGAAACTCCAGTAGCCTAGCCTAGCCCCTGCATGCCTTTAGCTAACAGATCGAGCAACTGTGCAAGAGGCTACTGGAAATCAGCTTTGCCTCTACAGGGCGGTTGCGGCACACGCAGTTTGCCTTGGCGCTTTGCCAATGCAGGGCAGGGCGGCCTCAGATCTGCCACTGCACCAGCACCGGCCTCTTGTTCCCTCCCCTTCTCCTTAACTTCCATCAACCTCCCCGTGTGGCCCCGTCGAGCTCCTCATTTACTCACTCCTACCGCACTTGCCAACTCCGCCCTGCGACCGGGCCCCACCTCTCTCTCTCTCTCCACCTTTTCTCTCTCTCTCTCCACCTGCTCTCTCTCATCATCCTTTATATATACTCTGCTCTCATGGTGGACAACACACACTCTCCGAGCAGAGCGGCATAGTGTGGAGCTCACCGGGGTGGCCTCCTTCCTTCACACCCTCAGCAGCTAGCCACTACTCACCATCTGGCTCGACAGGACCTGCGGTATGCGTTAATGGAGTATGAATCTCTCTATTATATATATCTACCAAAAAAAGTGTTATTATTCTTGCTAGCTTCTGTTTCGCCACAAGTGCACTGCAGTGTGGCTGCACTGTGCCCATGCCGGCCCTTTGCATTAGGCTGGCCCATTGACGTACGTACGTGTTGAGACTTTGTGTGTTGTCTTGTTGGTGACAAAGACATCGCTGCTGCGTGCTGCCAATGTGAATGTGATTAGAGGGCACTGGGCACATGCATACTTGTCCTTTTCAAGTGTCTGCACTAGTTCTCGATGATGCGCATACTAGACTAGAATAATCGTTCTGTTTTCTGCATAATTAAGATTATGTTAAACTAGTAAACGGTCAATGTCGAGATCTTACTTAATTTTTTATCAGAAATAAATATTTAATTAACTGTGGTCATAATAAAGTAATTAACTATTCACATGGCAATTATTTGCAGGGAGCGGTTTCAAGTCGAAGCACGCGTACAGGAACGGCTACTTCTCCACCCGCATCAAGCTCCCCGCCGGCTACACCGCCGGCACCAACACAGCCTTTTACGTAAGCTATAGCTGCTGAAACATATACCTTTTGGTTCTGCACTTGCTTGTTATTTAGTATGCGAGTTGATCGAAGAAGAACGCACCTGACACAAAAAATGCAATTTCGATCTTGCAGCTGTCGAACAACGAGGCGCACCCTGGGTTCCACGACGAGATCGACATGGAGTTCCTGGGCACCATCCCGGGGGAGCCCTACACGCTGCAGACCAACGTGTACGTGCGCGGCAGCGGCGACGGGCGCATCGTGGGGCGGGAGATGCGGTTCCACCTCTGGTTCGACCCCACGGCGGCGTACCACACCTACGCCATCCTGTGGAACCCCGACGCCATCACCTTCTTCGTCGACGACGTGCCCGTCCGCCGCTACGAGCGCCGCGCCGAGCTCACCTTCCCGGACCGCCCCATGTGGGTGTACGGCTCCATCTGGGACGCCTCCGACTGGGCCACCGACGACGGCCGCCACCGCGCCGACTACCGCTACCAGCCCTTCGTCGCCCAGCTCGACCGCTTCGTCATCGCCGGCTGCTCCGCCGCCGCGCCCGCCTCGTGCCGCCCCGTGCCGGCGTCCCCCGCCGGCGCCGGACTCACCGCGCGGCAGTACGCCGCCATGCGCTGGGCGCAGCGGGAGCACATGGTCTACTACTACTGCAACGACTTCCGCCGGGACCACTCGCTCACGCCCGAGTGCTAAGCCTGCCAGCGACCGGCCGGCGACATGGCCGGCCGGTGAGCTCGTGATCGATCGAGATCTTGGCCGGTTGCATTGGTGGCTCTCTTCCTAGCTTGGTGTTTGTTAATTTGGTTCGTTCCTTGCTTGTTTTTCGATCCCTCTCGATCTCCATCTCCCAGATCGAATCGATGTGGCTGCCCTACCACCGCGGTGGTTGAGGCGTTGGTCGTTGGCGTATTGCATTGCATTGCAATGCATGCCAACAAAAAGGGTGTCGTCATCTACCATTTGCATGCCGCCTGTTGTTGTTGCTTTCCATTTGGTGGTCTAGCGCACCATCACATGCATGCATGCGTGCCGCCCCCAAAGGGGGGAAGCTTGCATGATTCATGGCATCATGCATGCCCACTGTAATACGGATCTAGTAGTATACCACATATATATATATTTAATATATATATACAAGTACATGTCTCGTGTGTCGGTGAGGATATATATATAATGCTAAGGAAGCTTCGTCCTTTTCAATTCCACTGTACGGATCCGTAATCTGGATTATATATGTGTGATGCATCTTTTATTTATTTATTTTTTTGCAAGAGTTGTGGACTTTTCAATTTTCTCAAGCTAAACTATAGCAAGCTGTGGACGTGCACGGGAAAGCCGCGTCCGTACATTGAAACATTGACCTCTCACTCTCAGTGGCCTTGCCACTAGCTGCAGGACTCCTCTGCAGGGCCACTCGGAAGCCCGTAGGGCCCAGCATGATGTTTGCATGACGTGCAAGAGTAGTGATAACTACACTACTCCTAGTTTCATCACAAAAAGAAAAACTGGATGATAAAAACTAGTAACAGGGTTGGGAACAGCATGAGTGCACGACGTCCGGCGGTGTTCACGTGCAAGCATATGTGTCGGTGCAAGATCGATCGCGAAAAAGAAAAATCCTAAAACACAATACTGGGCCTCCAACTATTCAAGTGATCAATATGTTTACAATACAATGCATACTGGGCCTCCAACTATTCAAGTGATCAATATGTTTACAATTCATGTTTACAATGCATCCGTTGTCTGGACGGCCTGGACTGGAACTCTACTTTCTCTTTTGGTTAACTAATAATGCAGATTTTCCTAAAACACAATAATGCAGATGGAGGCCTATTTTAAAACTAGGTAAGTGCATCTGCGTTGCTACGGTATGATACACGGAGCAAGATAAATAGATCAACGAAAAATTCAACTATAACGGTTGTATGGTCGCACCGAAGTCAATGTCCGTTAGGGTGCGTTTGGATGTAGATATTAGGAGGCTTGGCATTGAATTGAGTTCAATACCAATGCAGCCATGGTATTGAAATGAGCCAAAATTCGAATGCTGTTGTTTGGATGGCTTGGTATTTCCTTTTAGAATTGTAACAAGCAATCAAATTGGATTTTTGTTTGGGTGTGCACAAGCATGGAATTGGTATTTGACCACTTCTTCAGGAGGGGGCAGGCGAGGTCCTCGCCGGCTGATGGGCACCAGGCTCGCCGATTGGAGAGGAGCAGCCGCGCGCGCTGCTCACCGGCGGAAGGGGCCGCCGGCCTCAAGGAAGAAGAGGAGGCGCCGCCGGCCTCGAGGAAGAAGAGAAGGGGGCCGCCGGCCTCGAGGAAGAAGAGGGGGCGCCGCCGGCCTCGAGGACGCCGCCGCCGGATCTTGGAGAAGCGCCGCGAGGGAGTGGCCATCGATGGGGAGGGGCGCCGCCGGCCTCGAGGAAGAAGAGGAGGGCGGCCGCCGGCCTCAAGGAAGAGGAGGGGGTGCTGCCGGCCTTGAGGACGCCGCCGCGAGGGAGCGGCCATCAATGGGGAGGGTCGCCGCCTACGTCGAGGAAGACGAGGAGGGCGGCCGCTGGCCTCGAGGAAGAAAAGGGGGCGCCGCCGCCTCGAGGACGATGCCACCGGATCTTGGAGGGGAAGAGCAGCTGTGCCGCCATCGCCGGATGGGGAAGAGCAGTCGCGCTGCCGGGGATGGGGAAGAGCAGCCGCACCGCGGGGGAAGGAGAAGAGCAGTCGCGAGAGAGGCGATGCGTTACAATTCTGGTGAATTCGGAGGGGGAGGCCTCGGTATTGCTAGCGCGGTCCACCAGGTGGAGCAAATGCCGTGCGGTATTGGGAGCCCAATTCCAGTTGTCAATACCAACGACATCCAAACACCAGAATTGGCAGTATTCGATGCCAATGCCAAATCCAAGGCCGAAATACCAACATCCAAACAGGCACTTAGTAATTTTCACTGAGCGCCATGGAGCGCGTCGTTTGCCTTTCGCGCGTCTATTCCATGCAGTCCCCAAGGCATTATGAAACTAAAATTACAAGTCTCTTTCGCGCATAGTTGAGACAAAAATTTCTTCCGCACACAGCCTCCATTTTTTAAGAAATAACATCATCTAGCACACAACATATTGGCATTTAAAATTGAATAATAATACATGGCATATCTGGACAAATAACACACGACACATTGCATCAATAACGCAAGGCATGAAAATAAGAATACAATGAATTTAGTAAATTTGATAGTACCAAGATATATTTAGGCCCGTTGATACGTAAATAAATAAATGACACACATATCTCTCCTACATTGTAAGAACCTCCAGTGACCTTACCAGTTACCAGGGAATTACCATGTTTAATTACAGAACAAATCAGAAATGTAAAGACACATAATCGATCAGCATGTTTAATTACAGAACAATTTACAAATGCAAGCACACGTAAATCGATCAGCTAAATATATTAGCATGACGTAATTTGCTCACTAATATGGGAATTGCAACTACTATGCTACTTGGAATGGAGGGAGGAGGAAGAAAACCCTTCGAATATTTAAACAGGATCGCCCAGGTGGAGAAGCAACTCAAATGCAACAAGATCAGGGGTTAAAACCCAAAGATCTGGTGATGTGGCGGCTACTATGCCGTGAACTCGATCTGTGGGTTTCGTGAATTAAAAGAACCAGAACTATGGTCTACGGTGAACTAGGTCCATATGAAGGGCTCACTTCCTAGTCGCACAAACAACCGGAAAGAAAGCACACAATATTAAATAAATAACAGTACACCAAACATTCACAACATTCTGAATAAAGCATTCTAACACGTACTACTCGTCGATACGAACGCGTGAGTGCAAGAATCGCTAAAATCGGATCTACGGTTAAAAGGATAAAAGAGTTTAAAGGTTCAAGAGCTTATACGTGAAATTGAATAGATAACACATAACAGGGACTGGACAGTGATCGAAAATTAGTGAAATATAAAGGTTTTAGGTGTAAAAGTGCAAGGGTTAGGCCTGGAATAATATTATCAGGGTGTTCAGGGTTTAGGACGCATAAATGGTTGAGTCAGAATAATTGTGTCGCGATTACAAATAGGACAGGGGCTGAAATGAAAAGATCTGGTGATGTGGCAGATACTGTGATGTGAACTCGGTCTAAAGAATATGTGGACCGAAGAAATAGAACTGCAGCCCGTGGTGAACCAGGTCCACCACGAAGGGGTATGCCATTGATTTAATCTATACCGTCGATCTTTTGTCTAAAGGCTAGCAGCTCATCTTCTACCTTCAGCACATATGAGTATGTACGTAAACAGGACAGGGGGCCAAGCACCAAAGCACGAGCTCCTGTTCAAGGTTTGCAAGCTACTGATGCACCTCTAACTTTGCCCACGGTGCACGGAATTCAACGCGACAAGGCAAAACGGAAAGCCCATGGAACGAGGATCTCACCTAGGGCACTTCGGCGAGCTGCGACGACGGGGTTCAAGGTCTGGCCGGAGGAAGACGTGAGGCTAGGACGCTAGGTTCCTGGTACTCGCGGGGAATGGCGATGACGAGTGGCGGCGTCCCTACCTGGCAGTCCTGCGGTGCGGAGCGGGAGGTTTAGGGTTTACCTGGAGCCGCGCACGGTGAACCGAGGCGAGGCAGCGCGTGCTTCCGCCGCATCGATCCAGGGTAGACGGCGGCGCGGCGTCGATGGCGATCCACGCGGCGTTGACGATCGAAGCGGCGGCCGGCGGCGACAGAGATCCACGAGTAGAGGGGACGGGGGTACGCGGCGACGCGGCGTCGAAGGCAGCGGCGTTGGCGATCCAAGTGGAGACGGCCCGGGGGTTTAGGCGGCAGCGACGTCGACATCGATGGAGACGGTGATCCGGTGCGATCCATGAGAGGAGGGGACGGGGGTTTAGTCGGCGTGCGGTGGCTGAGTTGGAAAGGACGGGGGTTTGGCGGATGAGTCGCGGATGTTTCGCGGAACGCAGGCGGGCGGGCGGGAACGCAGGCGGGCGGGCGGGAACGCAGGCGGGCGGACGGGAGGCGGACGGATTTCGTTCGCAGGACGCGGTTCCTGAGCACGAAGAAGTATTCGTGAAAAATATTTCACCTGTATTATTAACTAACCCCCATTATATATTAACCATGCATATCAACCATTCAGCTTGGCCAGCCTGAGTGCCTATCCAAGATTACTCAATCCCAAACAAAATACGTACTCCATATCTATTAGCTTAGGAATTCGATCTCCAATACATAAGTATATAATAGTTCAATGCAAAATAGCGAGACTCGGCCACATGACAAATAGAGTACAGTCTGAAAAGACAATAAGCATAACGAAACTGAAAACGCATCCAACCCAAAGGTTTCCACCAAAAGAGTAAACCATCGACAGCATCCCCCGCAGAAGAATCAATCACCACTTACACGAGCTGACTGAGAGCAACTCCAGCAGAGGCCTCTATATGGGCCTCTACTCTAAAATTTAGAGGCTTGGAGCAAAAATACAACTCCAGCAGGGCCTTCAAATGGACCTGCATTTTGCATAGGCATCTAAATCTTCCCACCAAACCTCTATTTCTAGAGGCCCTTCAATTCCCCCTCCAACCATGGATCCCACCGGATATTTCCCATCTATTTGGCTGACAGGTGGGCCCACGAAGGAAAAGAGGCCCGAGTTCATATGCCCACTGAAGTTGAGTGTTTAATTTGGACCTCTATTTTTTAGAGATAGGCCTGCAAATGAGTTTTGGATGCCTCAATTTGAAGAGCTCCACTGGAGTTGCTCTGACAGAGAGGTCTTCTCCTTCAAATTTCAGGGAACCGTTTATTTCATTAGGTTGATTGGATACGCCACACCACCGGGCGGACGCCATCCCTTGTTGGCACCAAAAACATCAGCCGCCAGTCCGCCACCTCCTCTAGCAGGTTCGCTCCCCATTTTCACTACCTTTCAGTTCTGCTCCTTCGTCTGCAGAATAATCCGGTTGGTTAACCAATAAGAAAACAGAGAAAATCAGCAATACAAGATCCCAGTTATGGGCATTTTATGACAAAAAGAAGAGGCAGCACTTTGGGCATCCAAAATTGCTCATAGAGCTGTAAAAAATACCAACCACTATCAAAATATTTGTTTTGCCTTCAATTCGAAACGCTGATCCCATCCATGGCATAGATGGTAACCCACTGAATATGAACAATTTTGTATGCAAAAAGAAACTCTTTTAACATCCCATGTAAATCTACCAAGAGGGTAGAGAGAAAATAATGATCAATGCCTTCATCATTGCCACAGAACTAACGTTCTTATCTCACTTTCAACCAATTCTGAGTTACCTTTGGTCAAAATGCGCTGGTAAAATAGATTGAAAATATGCAAGCACTAACCAGAGAAGAAGACCTTGGATTTATACTGGCAATTTCAATCTATTATATATTTAAAAATAGTTATTCAGTATTGTGAAAAGAAAAACTACCCTTTGGACTGTACATATGGCAACTATACAGATCTGTAGCATGTTTGATCTAGTAGTACTTAGTAAGAAGTAAGAACACATTGCAACTGCTACCATTCTGCCAGAGACGACATGCTAATAGCAACATATATAAAATCTTTTCAGTTTTCAGTTACATATATAATAGCAACATAAAACCTTTATGAAGTTCTCCAATGAGTCCAAGCATAAGGATTGCATTTCTTGTTATATCTAGAGACATGCTAATATGGATACAAAATCCACTTACCGCAATTGCTGTCGACACTTGACAACACATTCGACATTAGGATATTCCTTAAAAATGCGCTGGATTTCATTGAAATAATTGTTACTTGGTGAAACCTCATCATGCAATCTCACAGTCATTCTCTTAAGCGCTGTTGTACATCGCAGTAGTAGTTTGAGGAGATCAACTTCGTGACCTTTTCCTTTGAGCTCCTCAATTTCTACCACTTCAAGATTAGTCAAAACGATACTTTCACTGCTCCAGTTGTTATGCTGTTTACAAGGACAGTTTCCTGAGCAAGTTTCTTCCACCTTGGAAGTAAGTTTGGAGCGAAAAGTATCATTAGTGATGTACGCTCAATCGACATCGAAACAACATAAACACGACTGAAATAATTAATTTGGTCTGGTGCTTACCACATCCTTGTCCATGGAGATCACAAGCTTCTGCATAACCGGTCGAATCCGAAGCAAATGCAACACCATTGGTCCAAAGATATGCCCCTCTGCCAAGATATACAGCTGCAAAACAGAAAAATTGGCAAACCGCATCTGTGCTATCGCTTGCTCAAAGTTCCATTGTTGATGGATGTTATATGGCTGCATATATATACATGAAAAACATTGAGCATCATAGCAATTAGCAAACACATGCAGAACCGAACAACATATTCATGCAAGCCAAGTAAAAAACGAGGTAGCTAGCGGATGAGATGGGACACATACGTGCTCTGCTCTCAAGTGGATCTCAACATACGGTTGCTGCCCTTGTACGCGTTGCTCGAACACGCAATTCAGTAGCCATATTTGATCAAAAGCAACATGAATGTCCTCGTATATGTTTTGCCACGCGAATTGCTCCACATTTGGTGCAGAGAAGGACACGTCGGGCTCCTTCTCCACGCCTACCTTGACATCCACCTTCCTAAGCGATGGCGCCTCGATGTCAACACGACCCAGGGAGAGCTCTTCCATGACGATGACGAGCTCCTCTAGCAAGGGCAAGTGAACAATGGCGTCGTCGCCAAGGCCGAGGCAGTAATCCAAGGCCAGGGCGCGCAGGTTCGGGCAGAGGGCGAGCAGGGCCTCGAGGTCCGCGATGCGGCAGAAGGTGAGGGAGAGGCTCGTGAGCGCGGCGAACTCGCCGCCGGCGGCGGCGGGCAGTGCCAAGGACGCCTCGCACCTCATTTTGATCGTGAGAGTGGCGGTGCGCTCCAGGCGGGGCAGGTTGATGATGGCGGCGACGTCGTCGTCCCCGATTGCGTCTGGTGACGTCTCCGACTCCGAGGCGACGGCGAGCTCCTTGGGCGCCAGCGGCGCGGCGGCGCGGAGCAGCGAGGAGACGTGCTCGGGTGGGAATTCTTCGGCGAAGCGGACGTCGAGGAGGTCCAGCGAGGGGCCGGCGGCCTGCGCGAGCGCGGCCTCGACGGAGCCCGGGGCGACGCCGCGGAAGGTGAGCTCGAGGAGCCCGGTCCAGAGGCCGCGCCACCGGCGGGCGAGGACGCTGGTGCGGGCAGCCTCGCCGACGGCGCCGACACGGCCGAGGATCAGCAGGAGCAGCTCATCGGGGAGGACGCTGAGCCGGTCCACCCCGCCGCCGCCGGCGGCCTCTGGGCGCCGGCGAATCCCTCCTTGCGGCGGCGCCATGGCTTGGCTTTGCAGGTTGGAACACACGCGATCGAGCTGCCGAGGAAAAACTTTATAAGATCCAAAATTCGTAGTACCAACCATTTCAGAATCCACAAGCCCGGATCAAAACATTAGGGGTAGATAGATCAATCAAAAATCAAATCAGTTACAGGGGCAGATGAAGAATATTTGCCTACCAGCTAGTAGCTTAGCTTGTCTCTCCTCCGGCACGCGCCACCCGCAGGTGAAGTCTCCCCTATCGCCGGCCGATCACCGGGCCGCCGCCGCTGCCTCGCCTTCTGTCTAACGTCGCACGGTATTTGAAGCAGGCCGCCGGCAGGGCTTCACATGGCGGCGCAAAGGAAAAGGAAACAACCGGAAAGATTACATGCAGAAAAATACGGCTGCTGCTTGTTTCCATGAGCGCCTGATCTTGGAAAAAAAAAATCCAGTGCGCGGGGGGCGCCCCTCGCAGATCCGCCGGTCACTTCCCATCTAACGACGCCGCGCGAAGACGCACGCGAGAGAAACGGTGACCCGGCTTCTTTCCCCTCGGCTCACGCGACTCGGCTCCGCACGCGAGGCGGCTCATCCACTCGACGGACTCGGCTCCTGGAGCAGCTGCATCCGCTCGGCGCCGGCGGCGGGTCCGCGTCAAGGTCGTGGTGTGTAGGGCCGAGCTGGAGCTGTCTCCCACGGCCGTCACGCGGAGGCAGCGGAGCAGAGGCGACGCGGCCTGCCGCCGTCGCATCACGGCGCGCCGCGCTCGGAGCCGGAGGGAGAGTGCGCCGGCGCGGCGCGGCGAGTGGCGCGCCGCGTTGGATGGCATCCCGGAGGAGGCGTAAAGCTCCGACGTGTGTTATTTCGGTCTATAAACTCTTAAATTGATCGTTCAGGTGCTTAAACATGTCATTTCGTAAATTTGTTAATCATCGTTCAAGTTCTCAAACTTGTTTGATTATATCACATCAGTTCTCAAACTTGATTTTGAATCCCATCTGGGCCAACACAGGGTGATTTAAAAACTTTATATAGAAAATAATTCATACTATTTCATACGAACTCGAATGAAGACGAATTTTATATCAAAATCGTAGCCCTCAATGCGATCTACAACATTATAGTTGAAAAAAATATCGGCACATGCATGGAGTACTAAATATATATAAAATTAAAAACTAATTGCACAATTTTATTGTACTCTCCGAGACAAACGTTTTGAGCCAAATTAATCAATTTTTGGATAATTTTTCACACATACAAACGAAATAATGCAGTAGCGTATTTATGAAGAAGTGACATCAAATCCCCAAATTTGGCCCACCTATTTTGCATCTAAACAAGGTCTTAGATGCAAAATATGGGGTGTGGATTTGGGGTCAGTTCGTAATCATTGCGATACCTTAGCATCTCGTTTATATTTGTGAAAAATTGTTTAAAAATTATGAAAATGTCACATCTGACGTTGTAGAGCACTATAACACTTTTTGTTTGTTTGTGGTAAACATTGTCCTACCATGACCTAAGTAGGCTCAAAAGATTCGTCTCGTCGTGGACATCAAAATCATGTAATTAGTTTTTTTTTACCCACATTTATTGTTATATACATGAGAAGAGAGATTTGATGTGATAGATGAATAATAAAGTTTGGAAAGAGAAGTTTGGTAATTTGACCCTCCTTTAGGCCTTGTTTATTGTTTAGATGGAGAATTGGGGGGGGACTGGGTTAGGGTCACGTCGTAATCATTGCGACACTGTAGAATTTCGTTTGTTTGTGTGAAAAATTGTCTAAAAATTGATTAATTAGGCTTAAAATATTCGTCTCGCTGAGTACTATAAAACTGTGCATTTAATTTTTTATTTCATCTATATTTAGTACTCTATGTATACTATGATATTTTGATGGGATGAGAATCTTGTTTTTACATAGTGAACTTTGGGATTGGTTTTTTTAAACTAAACACAGCCTTAATCACGCGGTGCAAAGGGCAAGGGCTTCTCGTACACGTAAACAGGGCCGAGAGCTGTGAGGTCTCATCAAGCATCGTGCAGAGCCACCAGAGCTGCAGACCGGGCTCATTGACCAGCGGGGGCTTGTCCTACACGCCAAGCGACCGCCATGGTCATCTCCCTTGCTCCCTCCCACCTGCAGACCATCAGACCTCTCCTAGAAACCGCGTCCCTGCGCTGCACCTTGTTCGTGCTTCTTCACCTACGGTTTGGAGGTAGCTTCCGGACGGACATCGATTCGTGTGGCGAGGCGACAAAGGCAAGGTTAGTTCCATAATCCATATCCGCTTCCTCTGTTCCACTCCATCCATTCCTGCGAAATCTGCAGTGACATTGAGGTCAAAGCAGTAGTAGCTTCGGTTAATTCTTAGATCAATCCAGTACTGTGCGCCAGAGAACGAGAAAGTTGGACTGGAAGCTCTAGCTGCTAGCTGTACGTGTTGTTGGTTCGTCTTCCGATTACTAGCTATCTGGCGCAGGAGGTCTAGTTGCTGATCCTTCTCCGATCCCGTTTGCAGCTGTGATGGACAAGGCTAAGGCTAAAGAGAAGAAGATAGCGTGCTGCGCGTGCCACCGCTGCCACTGGCGCATCGGGGATTGCGCCTGCGGCGCGGGGCAAGCCCGTCGATCCGCCCGGCTCCGGCGCTGCGCCGACGCGGACGGCGCCGACCGCATCAGCGCCCTGCACGACGACCTGCTGCTCCACATCCTCGCCCGCCTCGGCTGCGTCCACGCCGCCTCCCGGACCGGCCTGCTCTCCCGCCGGTGGCGCGGCCTCTGGACCCGCCTCCCCGAGCTCGTCCTCCGCGAGATTGATGAGCCCGAATCGCTCGTCGCCGTGCTCGCCCAGCTCGTCCCCGTGTTCGATCCCCGAGCCCGCCGGCCGCAGCCCCAAGCCGCCCTCCCCTCCGGCGAGGCCGATCCCCCACTGTCCCTCCTCGCCATCCACGCCCCTAGGCACCGCTGGTTCTCATTGGCTCAGATCTCCTCGCTATTCAAGGCCGCCGAGACGCTGCAGCCGGCGAGTCTGATCGTCGACATTACGGTGGACACCTGGGAGCAGCCGGAGCCGGAGCCGGTGACCCTGCCGTACCTTGACTGCACCAAGTCTATCACGCTGAACTTGCGCGGCGATGGTCGTCTGTTGCTGAGCCCGTCAGGGGATCTCCCCAAGCTTGAGAGCCTGTCGTTTCGCCCTTACAATGCCGTCCTAGGTGGCCTGCTCGGCCTTTGCTCCGCCCTGCGCAGCCTTTCAATCTCCGGTCTGTGCCATGACTCCATCACCATCGACCTGCCGATGCTCGAGAAGCTATTTTTGTCCACCAATCTGCCGCTTCGGGAAGTCGTCATCATGGCCCCTAGGCTTAAGAAGTTGTCATTCCACGCCCGGGAAGTTGTCATGGATGGTTTTACCCTTCGGTACATGGCACCGGAGATGGAGGATCTCACGTGGCAATGCACCTACATGTCAGGTGTTCCCTTTGGTGGCATATGGTGCCTAAAGATCGTGACCATAAAGACATCAGAGCCCTTAGGGCGGCTGCAGTACAGCCCTCACTCTAACACCCTGTCTCTCAGCATATGGGAATGGGAAGCGGTGAGTCTCCTTCCTCCACTCCTGCTTAATTTCTCTGCTGTGGTGATGACTTAAGTTTACTTACTTCCTCCGGTTTAGTAAAAGAAGTCGTTTAGGACAGCGACACGGTCACCAAAGCACAACTTTGACTTCTCTTTCCTATAAAAATATTTCTTGAAAAGTTACATATTTATACTTTTATGAAAGTACTTTTCAAGACCAATCTATTTATATAATTTTCACATTTCTAAACTCAACGACTTAAATGTTATTCATGATTTATATTCCCAATGTTTGACTCAAACCTTGTTCAAAACGACTTCTTTTACTAAACTGGAGGGAGTACTTCACACTAGTACCTCATGCTGCCAAATTGTTGCGCAGTTTGTTCAGGAAGGTGCAGCACCGAGCTTTGAGCATTATATATCTTCCATCTGTCCCGATGCCAACATTTCTGTTTTAGACCTGTGTATCAACTCATGCGGGCATGTCTACGGAGCAATGGTCCTGCACCTACTTGAGGTTTATGCCTTGATAGAGGGGCTTAAGGTGGATCTGCGTAAGTTTCAGGTAGTTATTCCGTCTTTTTGTCTGATCTATACTTTGAACTTGCACCAGTCATGCTGGAGATTGGGCATTTTGTTTGAAGCATCAATGACTAATCGTGCTTCAATTTTTCATTTAGGCAAAAGCTCTATGCAGTCCGAACTGCCCCTGTATTCAGCTGAACAACTGGAGAAGTCAGACTATCTCCTTGACTCATTTGAAAGAAATGGAAATTAAAGGCTCTAGAGGAGAGGATCATGAAATTGATATGGTGGAAGTGATATTAAGAAGTGCAGCAATGCTTGAAAGAGTGGCTGTCACATTCAACACTAAGTCCGAACAGCGCATTCGCCGCTTTTCCTTTAAAATACATAGTATCTTAAAGGCATATCCCTCTGTTGATTGCAAAATTTATCGCTGTTCGGGTGAGCAGGTGTTGTATGCATGACTAACTTGCCCGTATATGTGACACGGTACGGTATGCTTCTTATCCCAACTTGTTAAAAGTAGAACTCATGCTATATTGTTGTGCCTTTCCCTTGTATTTTTGCTTTATAAATTGATGAAGCAAGGTCTAGTATACTAGTTAGCGTGTCAACTTCTTGGATGGATCAGTGTTGCTTTTCCTAGGTTACTTTGTAACTGACTGTTCTGTCACGTAAGCATGTGGTGACGTGGAAGACATTCTCTGAATGCTATGGTCATGTGGCTGTAAGGTTTGGCTAATTTATTATGTGAATGAGGGACTAGTAAGTGAAAAATGACCGGTTATTTATGCTCTTATTGAATCTACAGTCTGTTGAAATGTTGGTTGGAAGCTTGCCTATTGTTGCAATTGTCAATCCAAACCAGGATGGGGTCTGGTACTGTGTATTTGCAACTATGAGATATTTAGTGTAGCTCTGCCCCATTAGCAACTCAAAACTGTATGCCATGCTGTTCTGATACTGTTCACTTCCTATTTCAGTATAGTTTTCAATTATGTTGTTGAATCAGTACTTGTGCACGCTGCTTTTATTTGCTCAACTCTTTTAAGGACCAGTTGCAGTCCCTCGGTCCTATGTTAGTTCTGTGATGCAAACTGTGATATTTTCATTAACAAATGTTTTTTTCACTTTGCTTATACTACTTCACTTTCCAGGCCGGTGTGCTACTGAATTTCATCCCGTGCCGTGACCATGTTTTCTAAATGTTACTTGTTTATTCTGACTTTCAATATTTAATCTAAAAGATAAATTTTGCAGTGGAGGCTTATCTCATGCGCTTTGTTTTGAATTTATCAGGTTTTGCTGCAGTTAATTTTGATGGATCCTAAGCAGCCTGAAGTGAGTAGCAATTTGCTCTTCTTTGTTGTTGGATTTGCTTCTTTCTCCCGTCCAGCTTCTGCCTTTGTAGGACTTGTATTGTAGTATTTAACTGTGTGCGATATGATGTATCTCAGGTAATTTCAAGTGGTCGGAGTTTAGCCAGCATCCATTTCCTCAATTCCTAGTGTTTCAACTGGCATCACAGTGGCAGAGATGCTGCTGTTGCCGTGCATTTGGGATGAACTTATCTAATGTAAAATATTAATCCAATTTCTTAGTAATGTACTATCTCTGGAGCACTATTTTAGGGGAAACATGTAGTGCAGTATCTTTGGCAATATACTAGCTCTGCTGGATCTTACTAGATATTGTCTATTTATCTGACATATTTATATCCGCGTTTTCGCCCCATGGGCTGAGAATTCTATGTATTTCCATGTTTAAATCCTCCTATGACTGGTTGTATGTGATGATTGTTTTCGTGCTTTGGTGAGAGACGATCTTCATGTCTTAGTCAGGACCTGTTCTGTGGTGTATTCGGTGCCTTGCTCAACGCAGTCCTCAGCTGTTCCTTTCTTGGGCGGTTGCAGCAGATCTCGCCGCCGCGTGAGGATTCTGAGCAGAGAAGACAACTGCATGGCGATGGTCAGGGTGGCGTGGCGAGGGGGTTTCTCTCAGTCGGTAGCGGCGGCAGAGAGAAGGGAGAAGATTGGAGTTTTGGGGATTTTACCATTTGGCGCTGTGGCTTCAAAACCTCTGAAACCTCGGCGGCGGCAGTTCGTTTGAACTTCCAACGCTGCCCGCCTCCTGCTCGGGTCGATGCTCTATGGGCCGGATTTGTTGTGTTGAGTACCCCCGGCTCAAGCCCAAAGTGTGGCAGCTTCGGTGGACCAACAAAGCCCACTGGTTTTTGTTGCGCCTCCTCCGTTTTACGTCATCCCTCTAACCTTTTCTACAGTATGGATACGTGAAATATGAACTCGGGCACGAGGTGTCCCACATCATCCCGTTTACCGACTTTCAAATTCTGGTCCACTTTTGCATGCGTGAGGTGATTGAACCATCGTCTCTTTACCTCACCAAC
Source organism: Echinochloa crus-galli (assembly GCA_900205405.1). Taxonomy (NCBI): domain Eukaryota; kingdom Viridiplantae; phylum Streptophyta; class Magnoliopsida; order Poales; family Poaceae; genus Echinochloa; species Echinochloa crus-galli. The sequence continues at coordinate 471,701 of OAMR01000393.1, read as the reverse complement.
TTTTTTCACTATTTTCTCTTTCTGTATGCGGTGTACGTATATATGAACCTAAAAATGATACATTTAATTTTACTTTATTTATACTAGCGAGAACGCACGTGCGGTACGCACGTTTATTGATGACATGTAGGTACTAAAATAATATCACTTCACTTTAGTGCAAAGCGCTTTTAAAAATATTTTATATTCGCTCTATCACGTATGGAGAGCTTCAGGTATTCTCAAAACTTATGATAGTTGGCATTTATTTATATGGAGAAAACTCTCTAATTTATTGTCTTTTAGCAATACGGGATAATTGTGTATAGACGTGGGTACAAATGTGGGTATATTTAGGTGGACCTTTTTTGGGTGAAAAATTTTTTGGGTTTAGAGGGGGAAATCAACATAGGAATGTCCCTCCCCCCTCTTTTTTGACTATTCATCAACCAATTTTCCCGACAGGTGGGTCCTATGTGAGGTGTGTGTGGTTTTTTTTTTCCGAGAAGTGTTTTCAAATCTAATTCTTTTTATAGTATAGATTTTAGGATATGAGAAAAGAATGCGGTGTGAATTGCCCTTGTGATCAGCCAACCAACTGGGGAAACATAAGTATCTTCTTGATTGATCTTACAGGAGTATTATATCCATGGATTCAGAGCAGAGGATCACGAAGGTGATTATTTGAATGTGATATTCGGAAGTGCAACGATACTTAAAAAGCATATCTTTCTGCGAAATGCAATATTTTATCACGAACCTGATAAGTGGATTTTTGTGCCTGATTTGGAATATTAATGTAATTTGAAATGGCATATATACTAGCCTAATCATCGTCCTTGAATGTTTCCCTGAATTTTGGAAATGTCAGTTATTATAAATCTGAGTGTGATGATGTCACACTTCGGTTGTGGTTGTAGTGTGCCAATTCAAATTATTCAAATCTGAGTGTGATTGTACTGTCCTTGTCTAATTATAACTATTGAGACATCAGCTATAGACAAAGTAGAGACTGTATGTACAACAACTTGTCTGTTTGTACTTCTAATTAATATTTTTAATATCTTATTGATCCCACTACCCATGGGTTCTCCTCTCACATAAATCATTTAAGTAATGCTTAGCTACAGGATATGGAGGCGTGTTGCGATGCAGCGACAAGTAATACTCTATCTTTCTACTTGTCTTTCCTCCAAGTCAGCTAGAAGTTTGACGTGGCAGTCGATTTCGCGATTGTTGTACCTGCTCGTCGCTAACGGTATATGCTAGCACTAGCTTGCCGAGACGATCAACGACTTCACGAGAGGCCAAGAGCCTTACACGGTAACGCATATACAACATACTACTGTGGACCATCTGCCTGATTTTCAAAGTTCAAAACTTATCTATACACCTCAATGTCTTATGTGTAAAGCATAATCTTATTACCATATAAATTGAAATAAAAAATAATACACATTGTTTTTTAGATTTAACAATCTATATTAACCCTTAAAGTCCATTGGTTAGAGTAAATAAA
>OAMR01000393.1:413261-438766 GCA_900205405.1 Echinochloa crus-galli | reverse complement strand
TCTCCTATTCGGAAGTTCATCTCCATGTTCACTGGTATTTGCAAAGGTCAAAGGGATGTTGAAGTGAGTATTAGGCAGCAGCGAATTGAGAGCAAGAAGACCAGGGATGCGGTGAAGAGATTACATGCCAAGATGAGCCCGGATGATCCACCATCACCTTACTTCACCACCTCTTGAGCTACCTGAGATACCCCCGCTTCGAGACATCATGACCAATCACATGAATGCGGGATACTTTGAGGAGTATGGTGATATATTTGGATATGGACACGTTGGGTCGAGCTCACAGCCTCCGCCACCCCCTCCACAGTCAGTTGGTGCTCCAGGGACCATGCCATACATGCCTACTTCAGAGGGTGACTTGTTTGGTTCCTCGTTCGGGTTTTCACCTCCAGGACCCACCTATGCAGCTCCTAGCATTCCGTCTTCGTCATATGCATATGGTGGCACCAGATCCTCTATGGCAGGACTTCAGTTTTCGAGTGCTCCATCTCCTACTCCCAGAGACTTTGCTTCACAGGCAGCTGCTTCTATCTTCGGACCCACTTCTGCTCCCAGTCATGGTATGCTTTGATCTTCCACATCTTCCTCCATGTCTAGATCTTGCTACATCACTCTAGATCTGTCACATATATATCTTGAATTGAGTGAAGGTTTTCATTGGACTACTACTTCTTCGTCAGATCATCATCAATCACCAAAAAGGGGGAGATTGAAAGTGCATCTAGGCACTTAATTGTTTTGGTGATTTTGGATGACAACATGATTTGTATTTAACTTGTTTGTTTAAGAATATGAGCAGTGTTTTATTCTTATGGATATTCATGTAACATATTTATTGAAGAATGAGAGCTCATTATTGGCACAAATGATATGAAAGCAAACAAGTGATGGTGATCCCATGACATCGAAAGATTAATAATGACAAGTGAGTAAAGATGACAAAAGAGACAAGAGCTTATGCTAATTAGTTGGTCTCACCTAGAAGGTACTTGTCAAAGGCTTTTGGGATTAAATATGTTAAGAAATTAGGATTTCTTTGGGCTTGATCCATAGCTATGGTTAGAATCAAATTGAGACATGATTACTATAGTATACAAGTGGTCTCAAGTACATGGAAGCTCATGGACAAGTTATTTACCAAAGACCACATACAAGATAATATTGAAGATATTTCAAGATTAAGCAAAGCAATGGATTTCGATGTGGATTTAATGATGATGCAATACAAAGTGGATCTCAAGTGGCTAGATATGGTGAAAGAGTTAAGCTAGATGGGAGTGTCCAGGTACCAAGCAAAGAGAAGGGCAAGTTGGTCTTGTAGCCGAGGGACTTTGCTAGGGTGAAGACTAGCATCATGGTTTAATCTCTATGCACTAATCAAGCCTTACGAGTGAAGCTATGCAATGCGTCTAATTCTTTATTGATCATATATTGGAAGGGCTTAAGAATTGATCCATACACATGGAAATTCTAAGCCTAGCTCAAGATTGGATTTGCTCAAGCAAGAAAAGAATGTTGAAGCCCTCAAAGTGAGTATGATCATGTATGGCATCATCGAAGACTTAGAAGCTCAAGAGGAAGATTTATTTGCTATTTAATTTCTTGAGTATAGGAATGCCGTACTATCAAGAGGGATGCAACATTTAGTTGTGGGATAACACCAAAGTGCTCAATAGATCAACCCTTGTGAGATAGCCTTGAGAGTGTAGTGTTTGGGGTTAGTGTGCTGTCAGGACCCAAACCGGTCTGACCGGTTTGGGAAACCGGTCTGACCGGTTTCCAACGGCTATAACGGCTAGTTTGGGAGTTTGGGGTATTTATACCCCTTGGCCCTCTCCTTTGAGGGCTGCTGGTTCCCTTGCCTTCCTTGCACGCCTAGAGCCTTCCCAAGCACCAGCAAGCTCTCCCCAAACCTCTCTTTGTGAGAGTTGATTGATTCTATCAATATCTTTGGATTTGGGTTGAGAGAGATCTTGTGAGTGAGCTAGAGAAAGCTTGCTAGAGCTAATTGCAACAGCAAAGAGTGAATCCATAGCTTGAGCACTTGCGGTGAAGTCTAGCAACCTTTGAAGCATTTGTTACTCTTGGAGGTGAAGCCTCCTAGACGGCTAGGCGTCGCCGGTGAGCTACCGTGTTTGTGGTAAGCCGCGGATCGTTTGTATAGGCCGGCCTTGCCTCCTTCGTGGAAAAGGGCCACAAGCTAGTGGAACCGAGGAAAGTGGCTTGGAGTGGATAAGCCCGCCTTTCGTAGGCCCTCAACGGAGAGTAGGATTCACCTTGTCTTTGTGACGGCCTTTGTGGCATTGGTGAATCCGAACTTCGGGAAACAAATCATCGTGTCTCTCTATTGGTTTGCCTCACAAGTTCAATTCTAGCATTTATATTTGCTTCCGCTTCGATCTACTTGGTTGTGCTCTACTTGTGTGCAGGGACTTTGTGAACCTGCTAGAAATCACCTGCAGGAGCTGCAAAACAAGTTTGGTTTGTGCTAGAACTCGTAGAGGGGGTCATATACATATTTGTGTGTTTCTGCAGGAAACCGGTCTGACCGGTTTGGGAAACCGGTCTGACCGGTTTGGGAAACCGGTCTGACCGGTTTGGGAAACCGGTCTGACCGGTTTGGGAAACCGGTCTGACCGGTTTGGGAAACCGGTCTGACCGGTTTGGGAAACCGGTCTGACCGGTTTGGGAAACCGGTCTGACCGGTTTGGGAAACCGGTCTGACCGGTTTGGGAAACCGGTCTGACCGGTTTGGGAAACCGGTCTGACCGGTTTCCCAAACCGGTCTGACCGGTTTGGGAAACCGGTCTGACCGGTTTTGGTACTGACAGCGTGAAAAAGTTTTGTAAATTGCAGATTCACCTATTCACCCCCCCTCTAGGTTTCATCAAGGTCCTTTCAACCCCTCCACCTTCCTCCCACTCTTGAGCGCCCGAGTGATCAAACTCCACCATCATCTCATCCTCCCTGAGGCGTGAAGATGTAGTGCTACTGGGAGGAACATAAAGGCTAGATGGAGAAGATGACATATGGGGTCCAAGGGTCTAGGAGAGGGAGAGAAAGAGATGGTGTAGCAGAAGCATTTTGGGCTATACAGAAATATTATGGTTTGCTGGTGGGTCCAAAGGAATAATGAATCAAAGACGCAGAATATGGTATGGTTTGAACTCTTGGTGAATTGTAATGACATATTTCAAAATAGACGAACTGTAATGGCATATCTTCCAAGCCGTCAAATTGCAGTTGCATATATCCAATTAACCCTTAATAAATAGACAAAAAAATACGAGAACTCATTGTCTAAATTGGACTCGATTATTGTGTAAATAATTTTTTACCCTTAGGATAAATGTAATTCTATCATTTAAACTCCAAACAACTCACGTGAATAGTGATACGGAATGTATTCAACAAGCTCTACGTGTTCGTGGTTTCTAATTGTCCATTTAACTAATATATCAAAAGGTAAAATTTTACATCTTACGGAGTATTTGCCCAACCTTTAATCTACAAATTTGAGAAAACATAACTCCGTGACGTAAATTTATATTATAAGACAATACAAAATTATAGTACTTGAATAAATACTAAAAACTATATTGTATATAAGGTGATTTATTTTATCATGGATTCATGTTCCGTGCCATATAGCGTGATGATAAAAGAAAATCGTACCGCATAGAAAAATAATGTCAATGTATTTAGATAAACATATTATCATATAAAAACCCTGCAAGTTGTTAGTATAGAAAAGCTAACTACCTTTATGCGGTCCACCTTGCTAGTTAGTACTTACTTGCACTTAGCCATAGACCAAAGTGCGTGGCTTCTTCTACGGTGGCTAAAAGAGACAAAGAACACCATTGTTTCAAAAAAAAAAGAGACAAAGAACAACGCGGGCGCACGTGTCGCTCGGCGTCGCGCGCTGCCACAGAGGCGTCCACCTCTCCCGCCTGCATGGCCGCCACTTCGCCCTCTTCCTCGGCCTCCCTCTCTTTATGGACGCCGCGTGCCCCTGGAGTCGGAGAGATCCCACTCGGAGAGATCCCACTCCCAGTCTCCCACCCAAGAATCTCGCGCGCCGCCATGGCTGCCCAGCTCGTCGCCGCCCTCGTCCTGCTCCTCCCACTCGCCGGCGGCGCGTCCGACCACGACGGCTTCAGCCGGCAGGTGACCGACGGCGGCGGCGGCGTCTCCCGAGCCAGCAGGTCGGGGCTGCTCCCGGAGGCCCAGCTCGCGGCGACGTGCGGGTCCTGCTGGGCGTTCAGCACCACCGGCGCCGTGGAGGGCGCCAACTTCCTCGCCACCGGCAAGCTCCTCAACCTCAGCGAGCAGCAGCTCGTCGACTGCGACCATACGGTGCGTGTCTGTACTGTGCCTCGTCATCACTCACTGGGGAGTGGGTGGGGACTATATAAAGTATAAATTGTTCGCATCTGTGTCCATTGATTCCAGTGCGGCGCGGTGGCGTGGAACGAGTGCAACAACGGGTGCGCCGGTGGGCTGATGACGAACGCGTACGCGTACCTGATGGAGCCCGGCGGGCTGATGGAGCAGCGCGCGTACCCGTACACGGGCGCCTGCGGCTTCGCCGGACGCCGTCGTCGGCACCACGGAGCAGTACGAGGAGACGGCCTGCCGCCTCGGCAAGGGGGCCTTCTTCGGCGCCGTCGTCAAGGCGAGCCGCCGCGCCACGGGCCAGATCGTCGCCATCAAGCACCTCGCCACGGCCCACGACGGTGGCCCCGAGGCGGCGCGCTTCCTCGAGGAGGCGGCGTCCGGCGGCCGTGGCGGCAACCCGTTCATCGTCGGCTTCCATGGCGTCGTCCGCGCCCCGGCTACCTTGGACCTCTGCCTCGTCATGGAGTTCGTCGGCTCCTCCTCCGCCAGCTCCAGCGGCGCCAAGAGGATGCACGACGGCCACATCGTCCACAGCGACATCAAGCCCCAGAACATCCTCGTCGGCTATGGCCACAGCGTCGTCAAGATCTGCGACTTCGGGCTCGCTATGTCGGCCGGCGGCGAGCGGCCGCCGTACAGGCCGGCCGGCACGATGTGGTACATGGCGCCGGAGATCTTGCTGCTGGAGAAGCCCGACTACGACGAGAAAGTGGATATCTGGTCCGTCATCGGTTGCGTCATGGCGGAGCTCATCAACAACGGGAGGCCTCTGTTCCAGGGATTCTACGAGTAAGGGAAGCTCTGCGCCATCTTCGACGTGCTCGGCACGCCTGACGACACGACGTGGCCGTGGTTCTGTCCACGGCGTTCGCCACCGTGGTGATGCCGGACCTGGGCATGAAGCGGCACAACCTACTGCGGGAGCACATCCCCGAGACGAAGCTGTCCGAAGAAGGATTCGAGGTCCTCAGTGGCCTCCTCACTTGCTTGCAACCCGGAGAAGCGCCTCACTGCAGCCGCCGAGCTCAAGCGTCCATGGTTGGCCAAGATCGACGCGCTGGAGCTGCCAAAGAAAGTGGAAGTGCCGTCGCCGTTGCCCAAGAGACGCAGGATGCATGCTATGTGCGTGACTTGAGTTGAGACATCATATCTTTCGTCGTTGTTTGCATGTGAAGTTAACTATGCTCTTCAGAGCAGAGCTTGTAATGGTTCCTATAATATTGTCAGACTTTCTTTTCAAAAACAAATGTAGACGGATCATTTGTTGAAGAAGATAAGTGAACAATGGCGATTACATGCTGGGCCTTCTATAAATTTAACGTGCAGAGCTTTTGCATGTTCCAAAAAGAGCCTGGAAAATTTGCTATACGAAAAGTTATTCTGAAAATTCATGTGACACAGGTTAGTAGAGAGAGCTTACGGTAGTGTCACGGATATATTCACATTTGATGACCATATCAATTTCGGTAAACAAAAACAAGGTTATGCACCATCAAACAAAATTAGTACGTACTTGCACTTAGCCGTAGACAGATGTGCGTGGCATCTTCTACGGCGGGGGTCGTGGCCCGTTGCGCCCGGCGGTGGCGGCGCAGGGGCCACGCGGGCCCCACCTCCCTGCCATTGCCCTCCGCCTCTAGCCGGTGGCTTCGTCATAGCGTGTGGTGCTGCCTTCGATCACTTCACCGACGTTGCAGTCCCGTACCGAGCGCCCTCCATCATACTCATATTTTCGATCTCAATTCGTTCAGCCCAGCGTCGCCCTATTGAGAGGACGACATGAGATTTGATCCAAATCTTCCCGAGTCTAGTAGAAAGCTTCAGCGACTGCAAGGTGTCGACTGTTGATAGACGCGAGCAGAGGTGGACAGGATTTGGTACAAGACGTAGGGTCATTTATGGGCCCGTGAATAAATATTGGACTTTTTTTACTATAATGATCTACGGTGTGGAGAATTTCGGCCCCACTTTTAGGGTCATGGCCTAAGTAGACCTAGGCCTCTATCCGCCATTGGCGCGAGTAGGATTGGGACAGGTGCCCTCGATTTGTTGAACGTGATCCTCAAGTGTAAGCTTTGACCCTGGCCTCGGATCGGACAACGATGTTTGTACTTCCCTTTTAAGGGTGTTGCCTTTTTGGATCTCATTCGACGACAATCCGTGCAAGCTTTTCGAGGTGAAAACTTAACACTGGCGTCGATGCGTTTTTGCCTTCCTAAAAGCGTTGTTTGGAGCGTTTTTTGGTCGTGGTGATGGAGCAATAGGCTCCGCTGGAGGTCCGGTCCGTTTAGAGTAGTCTCTGCCTGTCTCTGACGCGTGGTCCAGAGGGTCCCGTTTCTTATTTGTTTGGTGTTGAATATTTTAGCGATGTGTACTTTATTGTAAAATTGTTAATTCCAAGAGTAAAATGCACCAGCGGTCCTTAAACTTGTCCAGAGTGTCATATACATACTGAACTCTCAAAATGCATATTTGACTCACTAAACTTACTAAATGGTGTCATCTAGGTCCAAAATTCCAAAAATACCCCTATACATGATGACATGACTGCTAATTAAGCATGATCTCTTATACTATTTCTCTCACCAAATTAATTGTTTACATCATAATATTTGGAGAGCTTTATTTGATTGCACCATACCGTAATTATAGATCAAAAGATAGACAAACATCAGCAATATAGGGATATTTTCGAAAGTTTGAACCTAGTTGAAACAGTTTAGCAAGTTTATGAATTCAAATATGCATTTTGAGAGTTTGAGGATTCAGATGGCACCGCGATACGAGTTTAGGGACTTAGTATTTTACTCTAATTCCAATATTTAATTTGCTTTATGTGTAAAGGCTCGCTCGTTTGGTCGAGACAAAGGCTCTGTTTAGTTCCCGGTCACATCATCAAACTTCTAAAAATTCTCTCTCCAAACTTTACTATTCACCTATCACATTAAATCTCTCTCCTCATGCATGAAGTACTAAACGTGGGTAAATAAAAAAACTAGTTATATGGTTTTGATGTACACGACGAGACGAATCTTTTAAGCCTAGTTAGGTCATGGTAGGACAATGTTTAGCACAAACAAACGAAAAATGCTACAGTGTCTGATGTGACTTTTTCACTTCACTTTTCGCCTTTTTCCAGGAACTAAACACCCGCAAAGAACAACGCGCGCGCACGTGTCGCTCGGTGTTGCGCGCCGCCGTTCAACGACGAGACAGGCGTCCACCTCTCCCGCCTGCATGGCTGCCACTTCGCCCTCCTCCTCCCCCTCCCTCTCTTTATGGACGCCGCGTGCCCCAGACACGGAGGGATCCCACCCAAGAATCTCGCGCGCCACCATGGCTGCCCAGCTCGTCGCCGCCCTCGTCCTGCTCCTGCCACTCGCCGGCGGCGCGTCCGACCACGACGGCCTCATCCGGCAGGTGACCGACGGCGGCGGCGGCGTCTCCCGAGCCAGCAGGCCGGGGCTGCTCCCGGAGGCGCAGTTCGCGGCATTCGTGCGGCGGCACGGGCGGCGGTACTCTGGGCCCGAGGAGTACGCGCGGCGGCTGCGCGTCTTCGCGGCGAACCTGGCCCGCGCGGCGGCTCACCAGGCGCTGGACCCCTCGGCGCGGCACGGCGTGACGCCCTTCTCCGACCTCACACGGGCGCGCCGGGCGCCTGCCGCTTCGACCCGGCGCGTGTCGCCGTCCGCGTCGCCAACTTCACGGCGGTGCCGGCCGGCGACGAGCGCCAGATCCGGGCGGCGCTGGTCCGGCGCGGCCCGCTGGCGGTGGCGCTGAACGCGGCGTTCATGCAGACGTACGTGGGCGGCGTGTCGTGCCCACTCGTCTGCCCGCGGGCGTGGGTCAACCACGGCGTGCTCCTCGTCGGCTACGGCGCGCGGGGCTTCGCGGCGCTGCGCCTTGGGTACCGGCCCTACTGGGTCATCAAGAACTCGTGGGGGGAGCCAGTGGCGAATCTAGGAATGGAAGGCAGGGGGGTCTCCTTCCTCTTCTTCCTTCTCTAGCCCCTCCTTCCCTCTTCTTCCTTCTCAAAATTCTAGGAGGGGCTTGGGGGGGCTCTCATGGCGTCCGCGGTGGTAGGAGGGGCTCCAGCCCCTCCCGACCCACCGCTGGATCCGCCACTGGGGGGAGCAGTGGGGGGAGAAGGGGTACTACCGCCTCTGCCGCGGCACCAACGTCTGCGGCGTCGATAGCATGGTCTCTGCCGTCGCCGTCGCGCCGCCGCCGTGAATCGTCGTCGTTCCATGCACTAAGCCGGCAGGGTAGTGGCCGCCGGCGTGGACCAACGACGTCTGTGACGTGGCAAGACATCGTGTGTGATACAGTATACAGAGATGGAATAACACAGCATGCCGATATGTGTAGAGAGCCGTGTGGGCAATGTATCTTGTGATGATCTTGTTGGAATGGGCTGTAGCCTGTAGTTAAGTAGTTTCTCTGTATCAGAAACGCTTGTGGTTTTGCTGCGATCCAAAATATACCTGCATTTGTACATTTGTACTGTACCTAGAGAGTACTGTAGCCTCCCGGAAGGCCCTGTGGACTCTTCCACGGTAGAACAATCTTTTGATATTCTGAACATGGCTTCAAAGGTACGATTCCTGATATAGTCGCTTCTTGAAAATGGACCATTATTTTCCTTGCACTTGTACTTGTACCTTAGCAGCAGCAAAACATTCAGGTCCTTTGTAGGTCATAAATCTGAAGGCAAGCTTCCGAATCATGCAGCAGAGTTTGACGTAGTATTTCATTCCAGCCTCACACATCAGCAACTCGCACAACAGATCAGCCTCCGTCATGATACACTTGAAAGTGGAAACCATTGTCTGCAATTGGCACAAGGGGGAACAAAATTCAGTGAACAGCATTTCTATAAATTAAGGCTTGGCTTGTTAAAGGCAGGGACGAGACACCTTCAAGGCGACAATGGGGGCGGGAAATCCAGCACATTCTTTCATGTTAGTTATTTGATGGGCACAGTTGGTGAGCTTGTCATTCAGGCTGATTTCATCAACATTGAATTCTTGAGCACGGAGCTTCAGCAGATACAAAAAGGGACCCTCCATATTGGTGCACTTGAAACCACCATTTCACAGTTTGAGCAAATATTAATTAATTAGGAAATAGGAAATCAGGCTACAGATAGTAAAAGCTAAGCGGGACAGCAAGGTTTTGGCTAGAGGGAGAAAGTCAGAGGCACGAAGATACCAGGTTGACTAGGGCTGCCAGGTCATTCCCATCATCTCCTTTGAGATTAGGATCAGTGGCAGCATTGGCTTCCATTTGATGTGCCAACGCTTCAGGAGAATTGCGATTATAATATTCCTGGAGGTAAGTCTTGCATAGGGATCAAGAATTTACAGACCAGTACGGCTGTATCGAATCCCATGATCCCATCCCCATGCTCTCCCCAGAAGTTCTACACAGGGCAGCCAGCAAACGAAACTGCCGCCCTCGATCATGTTCCTGAGTCTCGAACACCTGGATGGAGAGTCAGCATCTTCTCTGCTGTCTCAATCTCAACAGCCGCCATCGATCCGCTCGGGGGGGGACGAAAACTGTGAATAACAGTCAGATTGCACTCCGGTAGCGACCGAGAATGGTGGTGCACGTGCACTCCGGTAGCGACCGAGAATGGTGGTGAATCATCATGATCATAGCAACATTTAGCTGTGGCTCACTGGATGCTCAATGATGAAATTAAACATGATGCATAAGCCCTGCAGCAACCAATCTCAAAAGGAGCATCGGTCGACGAATCACCTTGCACAAATACTGAAGCACATCTCACGCCGCATTTGCGTTAGATTCAGCCGGACCAGACTCGACTAGGACCACAAAGTACGAATATTAGACGCATTGCAAAGAGTTAACAACATCCATGACACCATGCTGTTGTTTCAGTTAAGCTCAGCTTACAGAAAGAACAGGAGCATCTATCAGATCCCAGGAGCAACATCACACGATCCAAAACAAAAGCTCAGGATGACCCATCAAAGCAAAGCATCCTCAGATCATCCGGCTAAGGTTTGACTACGCAAAGTCTGGGACACGAATATAACGAACACCCTGCGTGGCCAGCCTAAGAGGAGCATGTTCTTTGCATCACAGTGGGAAAAGCCACGTCAATGGTGCCTTCTCGCCATTGAGCGTTACTGCAGTCTTTGGCGAGTAGGTGTTCCCTTTACTCATGACGTACATAAGGTAAGAACTTTTCATACCCGACCAGAACCAGCAGCAAGTGCCATCGTCAAGAATGAAGATATGGTTCCCTTCCTGCTTGTACTCGGACACACAGACAGACTGGGAATAGCTTTTGCCCAGGAACAGTGCTTGATCATCCCCCACGCTTGTCACAACCACCCACTGCGACGAATTGAAGTCTGCTTCAAACACCTCGAATTTCATCCCTACAGGATTAAACAGCACCCCTTCCTCATTGCTGTCAGATGGCATACCAAAGATTATTCTGAAGACCAGAAGTAGTGAACCACGTGATTCGACCAGGAAGTGATAGATGTCTGTGATGCCACTCATGATGAAGCTCAACATAGAGGGTCCAACAATAAGGCGCTCGACCTGAGAGATGCTTAGCTTGCAACTATCATTTCCATCAACAAGATCAATGGCCAAAAGGTCCTCGAATTCATTCATGGCATACAACTTACCTCCATAGAATATCATGTCTTTGAGCCCATTGCTGCAGAGTGCACTTAGGGCCTCTCCAATGTGAGGTCCTATGGTGGTCCTATAAATTTCTCTCTCCTATGGAACCGGGTCCTAAACATTGTGAGCCTGACTCTATAAAGAACCAGGTCCTATACATGGAACGAGGTTCTATGGAGTAAACAATAAGTGAAAGGGAGAGAGAAAGAGAGAGATGAGAGAGGTGTGGGACCCATTTATAGATTCACCCCGGTTCTATACATTGGTGGTGATACATCAGTAGACATCAAATCATTGTGGGGCCGATCTATAGAACCAGGGTGGTCCTATATATTGGAGACGCCCTCCTTGTTTAGATGTTAGAATTGGGAGGGTGAATTTGGGAGTATGATGTCACTTCGTAATCATTGTACCACTGTAGCATTTCGTTTGTATTTGTGAAAAAGTATTCAAAAATTGATTAATTAGGCTCAAAATGTTCGTCTCACAGAGCACAACAAAACTGGGTAATTAGTTTTTGATTTCATCTACATTTAGTACGCCATGCATGTTATGACATTTTGATGTGATGGGGAATTTTTTTTTCATAGTAAATTTGGTAGTGGAATTTTGGTCTAAACAAGGCCTAAGACAAGGCCTTAGCAACCATGAGTCAGCACCTGGCTGGCAGAAAGCAATAGTGGGCAGAGGTCCCATCTTAACAATGGCAGCAACAAGGAGTTCTGAGCACATGACTATCTTGTGTATCACCATCTCAGCTTCCATGTTCAGTGATTCTTCAGGCATCTCTGCCCCTTGAGTGACACGGCCATTAATAATTTCCACAGGCTCGTCGATGGGGCAGACACAAGACTGGTTAGGCAGTGTCAAGGTGATCTTGGAGAAGGGGTTCTTCAAGGAGCATGTGCCATCATGTAAGAAGACAAGCCATTCACCGCAGGAGCTGTGGAAGCTCGCGCTGTCATGGAACTGGAAGGATTCACTGTGAGGTAAGCTGACAAAGGTACCACTAGGGAACACTAAACATGGGTAAGGCTTGGGCAGGCAATGCTCCTTTGAGGAGAAGCTCCAGTGGCGACATACAGCCCCAAAGCGAACACGGTCAGAGTAGGCAGGGAGGCGGCATAGAACCAGGCCGGCAAGCTCTGTTGGAAGATCGGACCACGATCGAGGTGGCTCTGCCTGTGCCATGGTCCAGAAAGGTATCTGCTTCAGGGGAAAAACAATAGTGAACAACGTAATCGAATTGCATTATTGTATCAGAGATTCACATTAACTAGAATGACGGAGTATAGAAAATGCCAATGGGTGCAAAGGCTCTACGATTAATACATAACACTCATATCAACATGGAAATGTGGTTCTTTACTTCTTTGTTCCAAATTCTAGCAGATATTTATGTGGCTTTAAAAGGTGACTGGAGGTGATCCTGCCTGGTTCCCATGCTTCACAGATAATGTTAATGTTATTTCTAGGTGGCTTTATTCCCCATCTGAAACGTTCTTATGGTATTTGTTATAGCCAAGCAAAAACTAATTAAAGCAATTTTAACCCAGTTACTGAGTTTTCGCCTGCCAACTTCCCATCTTGTTGTCTAATTATGTAGTTTTGCAACGAATTAAAATTCTATTCGTTTTCAGCATGTCCACCACACCTGACTCCAAACAGATCAAATCATCATTCCACACCAAGTATTCAAGCAGATTAAACCCATGATGCATCGTTAGACAGAACAAGAGATCGACTGAGAACAATTAACTACCGTTTCTAAACGGAGGGGGAAATGTCAAAAAAAAGAAGAAGAAGAAGAAGAAAAGGAGCAGGCAACACAACAGACTACCCAAAATCAATTTTTGGAGCAAGATCAGTGGGAAGCAGCTAACATCCATTGTAATAAACTAAACGAAATAGTGCAACGGAACATCTAGAAACGAAAATGCACAGCCTTTGATAGTATGGAGACGGGTGGTCACGCAACCCTAACTAAATCATTGGAAAAAGAATGAACAGAGCGCACAAATCCACACCAAGATTGGAGCGTTCGCGGTTACCAGATCGAGATCCGGCTCGTGGACGGCGCCGACGACACGTCTAGCGCGGTCGCCGGCAAGGCAAGGCAGGCAGCACTGCAGCAGTAGTCGCTCTCCCGCTCGCCTCGACTGAGCGACGCGGTGCGTGCGGTGGGGAGTGAACTCTGAATTGAAGGAGCAGCCGAGCAGACATTTCCCCTTTCTTTAGCAGAAAGGAAAAAGGGTTCGGCTTCAGTCTGGTGTGTGGTCCGGCCATGGCCCATGGATAACAAAAGGGAGCCCAGCCCAGGGGCCGGCTGGCTCCGGAAGCCCAATCGTACTTAAAGGCCCATGATTAGTAAGAGTTCAGGGCAAGGTTACCTACTTGTCTTGTCTTGGTTATCACACGCGACACACCTACAATAGTAGTTAAACTAGAAAATTGTATTATTGGGCAGGAATATCGTGCTCTCTCAAACAGTATTTGAATTGATCTATTCAAATTGTACACAATTTGATAGAGGCGAAAGATAGATGTGCTATTATTTGTAGCAATGCATCAGGAATGATTTGATAACCACGCGCGGTAGCACATGAGAAACCAGTAACCATTCTCAAAGTACATTGGTTGAACATCCACCTCGCACTTGCACTACAGTTGCCTTTGATGCAACAGACCAAACTTAACTGAGCTCACAAAGTACAATTGGAGTGTAGATGCAGTGCTATAAGACAGATAGAAACATGCATTTGCTTCAGTATTCAGTATTAAACATTGATAGCAAAGGAGTCATAGTGCTACACTGCTACCGAGCTTAGCTTAAAGTAGAACACGAGCATCAACTTACGACATGTTCGCTTGGCTTATCAGTAGCCAGCCAGCAGTATTTTTCTCTCATCATAAATCAGCACCAGCCACCAGTCAAGCGAACAGGTCGTTAGCAACAACAAATGATCCGAAACAAGAGGTCACTAGAAACAAAAGCATCCTGGAATATGATGCATAGAACGAACATTTTCGTTTAAATAATAAAATAAGGCAACCAGGTAACAAAGGATTCATGACAGAGTTCACAAGATAGCCACATAAGCATTGCAGAATCAAGTCCAATGTTCTTACAGATACCATGCGTGGATCAAGATAAGTCATACAATTGAGTGTTTGACGTTTTTCACTGGTTGCATAGGCACAACCACCCCCGCATTGCCCCAAAAGGGCTACCGAACGCCCAACAGATTAAGGCCCCAGACAAATACTCGTAAAGTTAACATCGACCACAGGAATAATTAATCACCATACAATGATAGAAACAACACCTTAACTTAGCCCTTTTTTAATTTTTTTAAAAAAACTTAGTCCCTTTTTCAGTACCATACTGGAATATGATATGCAGAACATCAATGGTTAGCATGTGACAGAGACTACTGATGTAACTCATCACGCCATTCCGTCAGTTAGATGCAAGGTTACTACACTGATAAGCATCAATGAACTTGGATCTTGGCCAAACGGGACCTAAGTACTTTAATTCTATAATGCATCCATGTACGCATCTAAAAACACACAATCAACCAGCACAATGAAGCACTGATGCATAAATCCATCACAAGACAAATAAGCCCAACTGGTAGCACAAGATTCATCACAACAAAGCTCACAACACGAGCACTGTGCAATCGAGAATATTTTTGAAGGTACCAAGCATAGATCGAACTACAATCTCATAGGTTGCAATAGGCACATGGCTACTACCACCATATTTTCCAGAAAAAAGAAGGGGTACACTCCAAGGCCACAAGACAGTAATTAACTAATCATCGTAGAATGGGCAGAGACAACTTTTAATCACTGCCAGGACTGCATAGTAACACCTTCACTTTAGTACTGAGGGAACAGCCATGTCGCAAGAATCATCTCGTGCTTCCAGCTCATCGGCAGAGGAGAGGAGACCTCGCCGTTCCCCATGTCATAGACACTGACAGAAGTGTTCTCCTCATCAAAGGCGTATTGCTCAGCATTTTCCATTACATCATCTAAGAAGAAGATTTGGTCGTTGGACATCCCATACTGAGACGCAGACAAGGCTCTGGAGCATGGTCGTCCGAGGAAAAGCATCTGATCATCCCCAAGAGTTGTCACATTCACCCACCGTGAGTGCTCGAAGTCAGCTTCGAACACCTCAAATTCACTAATCCGCCCAGCAACAATCGTGTCAATTACCACTCTGCAGCAAACCTTCCTGCGTACCATCATGAGTGCACCACGTGATTCGACTAGGTAGAGCTTCTTTGTGCCCGTAGTGTCGTCTGGCAACCAAGCATCAAACAAAGGGTCAGGATCACCCTTGATGACCAGTCCAATTCGAGAGATCTGTGGGTCACCGGTGCTTGGGTCTTGGCTGATGTTGACGACAAGGAGGTTCTCATCTTCGGCAAGGGCGTAGAGCTTTCCCCGGTAGAAAACCATGTCTTCAAACGCATCACACGGATCATACGCACGAACAGACCATGTGGAAGCCCCTGGCTGGCACATTAGAATCTGACTTGTGTGTCCCTTGCCAATGAATGCAGCAACGAGGTTTGGCGAGCACACAATCAGCTTGTTTAATGTGGGCACATACTTGGCGTCCCTGATATCCAGCCATGTAACGTAATGTTTGCCATTCGGTGTGACATGGTCCTGATACTTGACATATTTATCAGCTGCATTTGATGGACGGAGCCGGACGCGGGACAGAGCAGGGAGCGTCACGGTGGCCCCGGCGAAAGGGTCGACCAAGAAGCAGCCGTTGTCGCGCGGGAAGACGAGCCAGCTGCCAAAGGCGGCGCCCTTGTAGCCGACGCAGCCGAAGCCAGGGAAGCGGAAGGGCTTGCCGTAGGGAAGGCTGTAGAAGGTGCCGTCCGGGAGCGCGAGCAGCGGCAGCGGCGGGGGCACGGGCAGCTGCCGCGCGGCGGCGCGCCACTGCGGGCACACGGCGGCGAAGCGGGCGCGGTCCGCGCAGGCCGGGAGGAGGCGGAGCACCATGCCGGCCAGATCCCACGGGATGTCCGACCACGACGCCGGCTGCCCGGCGGCCGGCGCGGCCTCGGCCATCCGAGTTGATCTGGAAAAGAGGAGCCAACAAAGACGCAATGCTTAGAGTGTGCTAGCACTCCATCACCACAGTAAGAGAACGCGACAGGATCCAGGAAACCAGAAGCGACACATCACAGCCAGTGCGCGCAGAGGCAAAACGTCGAACACCTCGCACGCACCGCCTCTGCACACGGCGAGAGCGGCATTGGTTTGGTCGTGGCCTCGTGGGGGACTTGGGGGTGAGGGGAGCAGTGAGCATGCGCTGGAGGTGGAAGGAGAGCGAGGTGGAGTAGTCAGCGTACCAGAGGTCACCGCGGCGGAAGGTTGATGCGGCAGGGAAGCGGAGCTGGAGCCTGGAGATCCCGCTACAGCTCGGGCTCGGGGTGGGGAGTGTGGAGTTGTGAACTGTGGAGTCGGGAGCAGGAGTGGGAGTATGGGAGCAGACCTGACAAGAAAATAGCGACCGTTGTAAATTTGTGATAATAATAAAAAAAAAGAAATAGTGACCCCGTTGTGGCTTGATGTGGAAATGGAAATGGGCTTGGACCGCGCTTTGCTAGGCCTCATGCTGGGCTTGCGTGGCCCAAGTGCAATCATTCTGTCATTTTGTCATTCGTGTGTGAACAATGGGATGGCTTGGCGGCAAAATCATTACTCAGGTCAATTGCCCACAATTTTTCAGCTCTCGACTCCTGAAGGAGCAGAGCTAGTCACCAGAGCTAGTCACCGATGCTAGCCCTACCAATTTTTTGGAAGTTGACCACGTGCTGCCTGTATGTTTGGATCGACGCCAAATTTTGACGTGCCCTCACGCCCGCTGGAAGCACAAGACTCAATAACAATTATGTTCACAACATGAGCATTGGACGATCAACTCCATCAAGATCCTTGCAAATACCATGCATGGACTGAATACTGTTAGATGATAAAGTGCCTACAGTTTACGTACCATGAGCATTTCGCAGTTTCCCCACAAAAGAAAGTAGCAACACACTAAGTCCAGACAGATACTGATACAGTTAAAATCTTGCTTAGGAATAACCATCGTGCCATGATCCGACAACTAGTGACCTACTGCAAGATTTCATAGTAACGCCTTCACTTCAGTCTCAAGGGAATAGCCATGTCGCGAGAAGCACCTCGTGCTTCCAGACCATCGGCAGAGGAGAGGAGACCTCACCAGTTTTCATGTCGTAGAGACCAACAGAAGTGTTATCCTCGTCAAAGTAGTATTGAACAGCGTTCTCCATTTCATCATCCAAGAAGAAGATTTGGTCCCCTGAGCCCTGGCATCCCGCACTGAGACGCGGACACAACCCTGGAGCACTGTCCTCCAAGGAACAGCATCTTGTCATCCCCCAGGGTTGTCACACTCACCCACCGTGAGTGCTGCATGTCAGCCTTGAATACCTCAAACTTGTTCTGCCCAGCCACGAGCGTGTCGTCTATCATTCTGCAGCAAACCTTCCGGTGTACCATCAGCAGCGCACCACAGGATTCGACAAGGTAAAGCTTCTTTTGGCCAGTGGTCACTGGTGTCGTCTGGCCACAAAGCTTCAAGCAACGGGTCAGGATCGCCCTTGATGACCTGTCCAACTCGAGCAACCTGCGGATCGCCAGTGCTTGGGTCTTGGCTGATGTTGACGATAAGGAGGCTCTCGTCATGAGCAATTGCATAGAGCTTTCCTTGATAGAATGCCATGTCTGCAAAGTGCTTGCAGTAGTCATTCGCGCGTACCGACCATGAGGAAGCCCCTGGCTGGCACACTAGAATCTGACTGATATCACCACCACCCTTACTGGATGCACTGGCAAAGAATGCAACGACGAGGTTTGGAGAGCACACTACTAGCTTATTTATTAGCGCAAACTTCTCCGAGAACTTCATAGCCATCCATGTGATGCCGATGCGTGCCACACCCAGCTCAGGCTCTTTATATTTGGCAGCTGCATCTGGGGGACGGAGCCGGATGCAAGACAGAGCAGGGAGCGTCATGGTGGCCCCGGCGAAGGGGTCGACCAAGAAGCAGCCGTCGCCCCGCGGGAACACAAGCCAGCGGCCACAGGCGGCGGCCCTGTAGCCGGCGCAGCCAAAGCCCGGTAAGCGGAAGGGCTTGCCGTAGGGGAGGCTGTAGAAGGTGTCGTCCGGGAACGCGAGCAGCGGCAGCGGCGGGGGCAGGGGGAGCCGCCGCGCTGCGGCGCGCCACTGCGGGCACACGGCGGCGAAGCGGGCACGGTCCGCGCAGGCCGGGAGGAGGCGGAGCATGCACCCGGCCGGCCAGGTCATGCGGGAGGACCGACCACGTCTGCAGCGGCCCGGCGCGACGCGGGGCCTCCGCCATGGTCCGAGTCGATCTTGCAAAAGCGAAGCGGAATAACATCCGTCAGTGATAAATCGTCGGTTCATCGTGGTGAAGTGAAACGTGTCAGTGTCCAAGAAACCGGGAGCAGCACGGCGCAGTGCACGTGTAGGCAATGCGTCGAACACCTCGCGTGCAGCGCCCACGGCGCACAGAGTGCTTTTAGAGGGGAGGAGGAGGTGGAGAGTACCAGAGGTAGCCGCGGCGGAATGTTGATCTGCTGTGGGCCGCGCAGGTGGAGAGGAGACTGGTTTGGGGGCTGTTTGGTTTGCGCCCTGCCCTGCCGCGCTAAAGCATCGGCGCACTAATTAATTGGCGGAGGTTTTTGCCGCCCCGGCTTCGCCCGTGATTTGGCGAGAAACAAGCCAGCGGATGCAGTATGGATTTTGGCGTGCCAAAACTTGGCTGCAATCCGAACATGAGCTAGAGCACATGGGCTGCAATCCGAACATGAGCTAGAGCACATGGGCTGCAATCCGAACATGAGCTAGAGCACATGGGCTGCAATCCGAACATGAGCTAGAGCACATGGTCAACGCCAACAAATTGGCAGGACAGCTGCGGGCATCAATCCAAACATGCCCTGGAGCCTATGCTTACCAAACCAATTTTTTGGCTCGCCCATGAGGTTTGGCTCCTGTATGCTTTGCTGCCGATGATTGGCTCGCCAATTTACGCCAAAGCAAAATCAACATGCAGCGTGGGCGAAATTTGGGCCAACAAAATGCTCGCCCATGAATTGGCAGCCAACTGTGGAGATGTACAACAACGTGGCATATGATCAGAGGCTGCACAGAACCCAAGAATGCTAGAGTAGCTATATTTATGTGTTAATATCTTCTAAATGACTTATCTAATCTTGAATTCATCTGAAGATTAATATTCATAGCAATTAAATCTACAAAATAAGATGTCATTTGACTATATTTTTATAGAAAAAAAATAATAACACATGGACCCCACTTGTCATATTAAGAGGTCCAGTTGATGACTTGATAAGATTTGGTAGTGCTGCAATCCAAATACATGCTTGCCAATTATTTGGTGGTACCCATGATTTGGTCATGACTAAAATTTGGTAGGGCTAAATGGGGCACAAACCAAACATGCCGTAGGAGAGGCAACAGCGGATGGCTGGGAACGGGATCCTCTGCAATGCAATAGTGAGTTCTACCTCAGAGGGAGGTAAAGCGTCATCCACCATTCATCTCGCGTCCAACGTCTCATGCTGCCAGGGTCTAATAGTCAAGCCCAGCGCCTCGCGCTGCAGCTTGAAAGGTCTCAACTTCATCACAAACTTTCTTAAAATTTTTTATGAGGACTATATGCTGACCCAAAACAAAATAGAAATCTCTATGTTTGCTGAACATCATAAACCAGATCTGGATTAGAGGAATGGACCATTGACATTTTATTTTGACACCTATTTTTGGATGAATAACAGATCACTATGGTGGTGTTTAGATGGAGAATTGGGAGGTTGAATTTGGGAGTTGAATGTCTCTTCGTAATCATTGCGTCACTGTAGCATTTTCGTTTGTATGTGCAAAAAATTGTCCAAAAATTGATTANTGAAAAATTATCTAAAAATTGATTAATTAGGCTTAAAATGTTCGTCTCGCGGAGTACAACAAAACTGTGCAATTAGTTTTTGATTTCATCTACATTTAGTACTCCATGCATGTTATGACATTTTGATGTGATGGGAAATCTTCTTTTTGCATAGTGTATTTGGGAGTTGCTTTTTGGCAACTTTTGGGAACTAAATGCGGCCTATGTTTAGTTTTCACGAAAAGTTAGTCGAAAAGTCACATCAAACACTGTAACGCACTGTAGCACTTTTCGTTTGTTTGTGATAATTGTTGTCCTACTATGATCTAACTAGGCTCAAAAGATTCATCTCGTCGTGTACATTGAAACTATACAATTAGTTTTTTTATTTACCTATATTTAGTGCTCTATATATGCATCATTTGTTATATTTAATATTTCAATGTGATGTAGATGTGATGAAAAATTTGAATAGTTTGAGAAATTTGATAGAATTTTTTTTTTAAAAAAAGAGCTTGGTGGAACTAAACACACCCGGCGCCTACACGTGTGGTAAAGCCGCCCCATGCCAGCACCGCTATGAACCAAACTATGAGCTAACAGGTGTAATACTCTCATTGTTCATGACACGTCACTGTTTCCCGTCAATTCATCCTCCGCTCAGCAACTAAGAGCAAGTATTATAGGAGGCTGCAAGAAGGCTAAATGGTGAGGTGGAGGAGAGAGAAGAGGAGAGAGAGGGAAGGTGGGCTGTAAGTTTACAGCCAGTTTGGGCACAAGAATCAATAAACTTTGTGAGAGAGATAAGTGGGCCATATATTAATGATAAAGAGCTAAATCACTATACAAGTGGGATGAGAGATGGGCTGTAAAAATCCTTACAACCTGCTGCTGGCTAAATTATTAACCTTGCTCTAATGGGGCTTTGATCCAGCAGCATTAACGAGACCCTAGCACTTAGCTACTAGACTTTGCTTTGGCTGTAGGAGACATCCGATGCACGACGAACGGTGGATAGCATTTTACCTCCCTCTGAGGTAGAACTCAGTACTGCAGAGGATCCATCGGGGAGTGTAGCCTCTGGCTCTGGGAGTGGGACTGTAGGACTGGGAGTGTTATCCCTGTCTCTCTGTGTGTCTGTGGAGTGGGGCCAGGCTGGAGTGAAAACAGGTGGGCTTCTCCCATGCACAAATGTTTTCTAAAATATTTTTGGGAGTAAGAAAGATTAATGGAGCATAACTACGGAAATCTTATAGAGCTTTTTTAGTTCATTCAATATTTTATTCCTATTTTTTATCAATGTTTTTTTTGAAACTACTAATGTTGTCGTCGTGCCGCCGAAACGACGTACCACGATCCCATCGTCCGGCTAGCTGTCTGCCATATATGCAGCGTAACATGTTTGACACGCTGGCACGTCGGCGGAGACCGACCCGCGCACACGGCACACACACAGACGGATTGCCACATGACATTGACATGCATACGCTCTCTTTCCTTTCTTCCTCAAGTCGTCTCCTCCTCCGTCGTCCACCCAACGCTCACGCGCGTGCCTTTTGTCGCCGACATCATATCATTCCCGCCCACAAATGCTTGACGCACCATTCATTTGCCTCCCGTACGGATGCTCCTAGGCCTAGCTAGGATTCTCGACGAAAGCCAGGGCTACGATGTATAGGAGCGACGACTCCGAGGGCAGGGCAGCGACAGACAGGTCAACGTCTCGCACAGCATAACTTTGCACATAGCCGGACACCGCGCGTCAACGTCATGCATGTGCTCGTGTCTTTCTTTGACTCCCTCAGCTCGCATCCTTTCTCCTGCGTGCTGAGAGTGTACTCCGCCGCGTGGAAGGGTCGCCGATTGCGGCAACGCTAGGCCGGTAGCTGCTGGCTGGCCAATCCTGGATCAGCTGACCAAGAGCGATCCAAATCTGTGGTCGTCGCACCAGCGGATTTGGAGGGATTCCGTATTTTTCAACTTTGCGAGGATTTTATAAGGATCTGGTAGGTTTTCTAAATGCATGGGTTATTAATTTCAAAAAAAATGCATGGGTTAAGATCCGGCGAATTGCAGCATTGTTTCCGGGTAAAACCCCGGGTTTCGGATATCTTTTCTCGACCTTTCAAGCAATGACTTTGAGATGCCTCTTCTCTTGGATCGAGTTTTTGTTGCCAACTGTTCTCTTACAATAATGGGCGTACTCTCCCGTGGACGACGACTCCGGTTGCAAAACCAGCAGTCTTTCTTGCTCCCCAAGCGTGTTCAGGTCTGACCCTGTGACACATGAACACAAAATTATTCAGATAAGCTATATCATATTTCTCGACGTTGGTGAAGCACCAGACAAACATATCGTTTCTTGATGACACTGTCCGATTGCGACGTGCACCCACAGCACAGCACAAGAGCCCACAGCCTGCCCACCAGAGCGTCGCGTTGACCTGATGCTGCGAGCTGGACTCACCTCAGTGGCGCCATGTCTAGACACAGCTGTAACCGTTTGATTCCTCCACCACCACGCTCCCCCCACTGCTCGCTCATTCCTCGGCTTCGGCTCCACCAAATGCGTCTCCCTCACGCCCTCCTCGGACTCCTCCTCTGCCTCCGCCTGCACGCCGCCGCCCGCCAATGGCGGCAGCCCCGTCGTGGACCCCGCCTCGCCGGAGCTCGCCATCTCCGGCGACGGGAACCTGGTCATCATAGACAAGGCCACCTATAATAAGTCCATCATCTGGTCCACCGCTGCCAACATCACGGCCAACGACACCGTCGCCGTCCTCCTCGACGACGGCAACCTCGTCCTGCGGAGCTCCTCCAACTCCTCCGACGTCTTCTGGCAGAGCTTCGACTACCCCACCGACACCCTCTTCGCCGGCGCCAAGATCGGCTGGAGCAGGGTCACCGGCCTGAACCGCCGCCTTGTTTCCAGGAAGAATTTGGTTGATCAGGCTCCTGGTCTGTACTCTCTGGAGCTAGATCAGAATGGGGTTGGTCATCTCGTATGGAACTCGACCGTGGAGTTCTGGTCCAGCGGCAACTGGAACGGCAATTACTTCGGCTCGGCGCCGGAGATGATAGGCGCCGTCATGCCGTCTTTCAAGTTTGTCAAGAATGAACAAGAGGCTTATTTCATATGCACACTGCACAATGACACGGCCATAGTGCACACTGCGATAGATGTCTTTGGCCAAGGCCTGGTGGGTATATGGCTGGACAGCTTAAATGATTGGTTGCTAAATTACAGGCAGCCTATCCTCAAGTGCGATGTCTATGCAACCTGTGGACCTTTCACAATCTGCAATGAGACGGCGGCGGATCAAATCTGCAGCTGCATGAAGGGTTTCTCCTTGACATCACCAAAGGACTGGGATCTGGGGGACCGAAGCCATGGGTGCATGAGGAATACTCCACTAGACTGTGCAAGTGAAGGAAACCAGACAGGTCTCACCGATAAGTTCTACGCTGTGCAGGGAGTCAGGTTGCCCTATGGCGCAAGTAAGGTGCAGGCTTCTACAAGTGAAGATGATTGTTCTCAGGTCTGCTTGGGCGACTGCTCTTGCACTGCATATTCCTATGGGAAAGGAGTCTGCTCTGTTTGGCATGGCAATCTGTACAATGTAAAGCAACAATCAGGTTCTTCTGATGGAAATGGGGAGATACTTTACACCCGCCTTTCTGCGAAAGAGGTGACAAGTGTAGTAGCAATGAAGAAGAGTGGAATTAGCATTGGTGTTACCATTGGCGTCGCTGTTGGTGCTAGCGCTGCCGCTTTGAGCCTGATGATCATCCTTGGCCTGATGATTTGGAGGAGAAAACGGAAGTGGTTTAATCGCGCAATCGAAAATGCTCAGGGTGGCATTGGGATCATTGCATTTAGATATGTCGATTTGCAGCGCGCAACTAAAAACTTCTCAGAAAAGTTGGGTGGAGGCAGTTTCGGTTCTGTATTCAAGGGGTACCTAAGCAACTCAGTTACTTTGGCAGTGAAAAGGCTGGATGGCGCTTATCAAGGAGAGAAGCAATTCAGAGCAGAGGTGAATTCAGTTGGAATCATCCAGCACATCAATTTAGTCAAACTGATTGGATTCTGTTGTGAGGGCGATAAGAGGTTACTTGTGTATGAATACATGCCAAATCACTCCCTTGATGTCCATCTATTTAAGGCTGATGATACAGTTTTGGATTGGCATCTCAGGTACCAAATAGCTATTGGAGTTGCCAGAGGCCTAGCCTACTTGCACACTAGTTGTCGGGATTGCATTATACATTGTGATATCAAGCCAGAGAACATACTACTCGATGCATCCTTTGTGCCTAAAATTGCGGATTTTGGAATGGCAAAGGTTTTGGGGAGAGAATTTAGCCATGCAATGACTACAATGAGAGGAACTATTGGATATCTAGCACCTGAATGGATTGGCGGAACGGTAGTTACATCTAAAGTAGATGTTTACAGCTATGGGATGGTTTTGTTTGAAATCATATCAGGAAGGAGGAATTCAAGTCCAGAGCTCTTTAAGGATGGTGATTATTCAAACTTTTTCCCTATTCAAGCTGCACGCAAGCTTCTCAGTGGAGAGATTGGAAGTCTACTTGATCCAACTTTGCATGGTGATGTAAACCTCGAGGAGGTTGAAAGAGTTTGCAAAGTTGCATGTTGGTGCATTCAAGAAAATGAGCTTGCTCGACCGACCATGGCCGAGGTAGTGCAGGTTCTTGAGGGTCTTTCCGAGCTCGACATGCCACCACTGCCAAGACTACTCAACGCCGTCACAGGAGGGTCACCAGAATCACTGTGACATTTAGTTTTAGCAATCCATGAGAACATTGTAGTTTATATTTGCCTTTTAATTTGTAACAACGCTAGATCTCTATGCAACAGATAGGAGATATTGTGTTACAAAACAATTGTATATGGTTCATGTAACTTTTGGTACCCAAGAAGGAGGAAATCTTTCCTAGCAAATAAACGTGGTGATATTTCATTCTCATTTTGCAAAAAGGCTGTTATTCAACAATGGTGGTACCTTAGTGTTCTCATCAGGAGATGGCAGAGCGCCTCGTGTCTGGTGCGCCATCCGACTCAAATCCGGCAGAACAACGAGACACAAGAGAAGCGCGCGCGAGCGCGTTAGTGCTGCATCGTCACGCCGCGTCGAGCCCAGAGGCAATACGTCGAGCACCTGGCGAGCACCGCCCAATGCCCACTGCACCCGGCGAGACAGTCAGACACAGGCTTCAGGGCAAGAATGGCATTTGACGGGTCACGGGGGAGGGAGGAAGCAGCAAGCGTTCGAGGAGAAGGGAGGGGTCGGGGCAGGTTACGTACCAGAGACCTGCCGCGCTGGACTTGCATGCGGCGGACGGCGCCTGCCTTCGAGGGAAGGAGGCAAGGAGCGCCCGGGTCGTCGGCCTTCCTTGCTGACGGGAAAC
>OAMR01000393.1:394522-408817 GCA_900205405.1 Echinochloa crus-galli | reverse complement strand
TAGTGCTGCATCGTCACGCCGCGTCGCGCCCAGAGGCAATACGTCGAGCACCTCGCGAGCACTGCCCAATGCCCACTGCACCCGGCGAGACAGTCAGACACAGGCTTCAGGGCAAGAATGGCATTTGACGGGTCACGGGGGAGGGAGGAAGCAGCAAGCGTTCGAGGAGAAGGGAGGGGTCGGGGCAGGTTACGTACCAGAGACCTGCCGCGCTGGACTTGCATGCGGCGGACGGCGCCTGCCTTCGAGGGAAGGAGGCAAGGAGCGCCCGGGTCGTCGGCCTTCCTTGCTGACGGGAAACGCCGCGCCGGCAGGAGGGGATGAGGCAGCTCCGGCAGCCGGCAGGGGACTTTGCCGACTCATCCCGCATAAGCTCGAGGAGTGGGAGTAGTCTGCTTTGAGCTTCTATAAAGCAGGGCCTAAGCGAGGCTACTTGTCCATATCCAGCTTAACTCGCAGAAGAACACGCAAGCATCGGCTTCCATGAACAGACACATGACCCAAAACAAAGGGCTCAAGATCAGAAGATGTCTAGGATTTTTTAACCACATTTGCAATCTGCAGGAATGTGATACGGAGAACATCAATGGTTAAACATGTGACGGGCGGTCTACGGATACATCACAATTCACACCACACCGTTACTTGCAAGGTTACTACTGATATAGCATCAATCAAGACAGAGCTTGGCCAAATAGGTCCTAAGCACTGTATAAGTATGTAATGCATGCATCACAAAACACGCATTGAACCTGCACATTGAAGCCCATATGCATATATACCTCACAAATAGATAAACCCAACTGGTGACACAAGATTCATCCAATTAAGTTCACTACATGAGCATTGCAAGGTCAACTCCAATGTTCTTACAGGTACGAATTCATGGAAAGAACTACGGTCAGATCATAGTGTCTAATGTATTTGGGCTGCAAGGCACAGGATGAGTAACCAACATGTTACCCCAAAAGAGAAGTAGCCAGCACACCAAGGTTACACAAATACTGATGAAGTTAACATCTTGTGCAGGTACAATGGTCAGATACATCACCTTCACTTTAGTCCCAAGGGAACAGCCACCCGCGCCCGACTGACGGCGCCGTGGACGAGACGTACGACACCAAGATAGGAGGCGCTGGAGGGGTCGGCCATGGCCATCGGGTACAAGCCCGTGGAGCCGTTCGCCGCCGCGGAGCGTGGCCGTCCCTGGCGGGGTCGCCGAGCAGGCGCAGGAAGGCGGCGAGTGCAGTGAATCGCAACTGGGCGATGGCTAGATAGGACGATCGTCGTATCATAAACTACCTTATCATTCAGGAGCTGAGCTCTGAAAACTTCTACCGGCACACAGAGGAGCGAGATGATGGCAGCTATTTTCAGCTTTCCAATCAGTCTTCTTCACAAGGCTACAACACCAAATTGCATCTGAATTCCTTTTTTTTTAAAAAAAAGAAGTTACTATAAAAGATTTGCCGAGCGCCACTAGTAATCTAGTATGGTTCAGACTTCAGGGTTGTGTTGTTGCAGCATCTAGCATAGTTGCCAGGATCGTCACCATCGGCCAAACAGAAACAACTGAAGGAGCTGAATTTGTTGTGCTGAACATTTCCCTGATTGAGTTTCATCTCCCTCCACTCCAAGTAAACGCATCATAACGATCGATGATCGTTCAACGGTGTCTACAAGTGAGCAAGGCCATGCGCCAACTTTCTGAACTGAAAGCAACTGTTAGGGCAGGCTTCTACTGAACGATTGCCATGCGCTGTTGCTGTCAGGGAAATTCAGGCGGATATCCTGAACTGCCCAGAAGCTCCAGAACCTAAAAATTCGTCGAGTTCTTTCCGGTGTCTCGTGGGATTTCCCCTGATGCGATGCGATGCCCAAGTGAACGAGAGTCGAGCGGATGCGCTGCGCTGCGCCAGGAGCCGAGCGGGGGAGCGGCGCCAGGAGCCGAGTCCGTGGAGCGTGCGTGAGCCGAGTCGCGTGCGGAGCTAGGCGTGGAGCCAAGCGGACGGGGCGTGGAGCGTGCGGAGCCGCCTACTGGAGCGCGCGTCGTTGGATGCGAGGTGTACGGCGATGCGCTTGGGGGGCGCACCCTGGCGCGGGTACGCCAGGGGCGTACTGAATTTTTTTCCAGGTTCTTGAGGTCATAGCACCTAATCTTAAGGAGATATTGATATTGATGTCGAATTACTCTATATTGTTCACCGACGATGGAACGTCGAATACCCCAGTCGTTTCTTTGGACATGCCAGACATTGAGAAGATTTCTTGGTCTGTTCACTTTCGGTTGGGAAATTTTCTGCTCAAGAAGGTGGAACATCTTAATGAACTGATAGTATGTGATATTGTTAGCCATAGTGATCAGTCCGATGAAAATGGCGATCTGCCAACATTTCTGCACAGGTTTAGGAAAAAGAAGATTCAGAAGCTTGAGCTGCTCATTGACATGCCGGTTTGTTAACTTTTCCTTAATTCGCTTCATATACTATAAAGAAACAGCTAGCAGTTTAACTCGTGATCCTGCCATCTTATAAGATTTATGGTTTTGGCAATTGCGGATATGTCGCCAACACTTTAGTTTTCTTCTAAAATGGTGTTATTGTAAATTTGTAGAGGGCACTTGACAGTGATTTCCGGAATCTTATTGAAGAAATAGTAGAATTGCCTGCCTCTTCAGTTCTTGACATTGGATTAGGGACTGAGGGACACTGTTTTGGACCCATAATTCTTCATCTGCTAAGCCTGTGTGCTGGGATTGAAAATCTTAAGGTTCACTTGGAGTCATTTCAGGTAAATTGTATGGGAAAATTTGCAATGCTACTATGTGCATTGATGTTTCTACTGTCCTAAAAAATTTCATGCCATCTTCGATTTCAGCTTGAGACAGCTTGTCAGGAAGACTGTTCATGTCATGAACCAAAGTGTTGGGGGAAATAACATTATCTCACTGCCAGATCTTGAACAAGTGATACTCGAAAACTTCTCAGCAACTAAGCACGAGTTGGAATTCATGGAACTAATAGTCAGAAACTCACCAATGCTTCGCACCATGATTATAGTGCTCAGTGATCAGATTGCGCCAAGTGATGAGGTGTTACAGCATATTACCCACATATGCAAAGTTCAGATGCCTGCGGCATGTTATGTATACGATGGGTGTAAAAACATAAGTAGTACTCGAACCATGTCTATGTGTACGTGAACCCATAGGGTCACACACTTAAAAGGTTTGAAACACTGAAAACTTGCCTATGTGATTGTCTCTAGTGCAAATGGAAGACTGTTGGAAATATGCTCTAGAGCCAACTGGATTCGATCCACTAGTGGGCTCAGATTGATCCATTAGGGCGTTAAAGTCATAATGGGCCACAAATATTGTAAAGCCCATTACCGTGGGAAGGGGTACACTATCTATTAGTCCCATATTGCTAATGGAAGATGGTGTGGAGAATTTTCTCCCAATAAATATAGACCAAACCCCTCCTGAAAAGGATACGACTTTCAACTTCCAAGCAATAGTTGCTTTTCTCCCCATCGTGCTCGCGGACCTAGCAGTCCGGTGCGCGACGTTTCAATCCTCGTACGTGTGGATACCTCGGAGGTGCTGCGCTTGGAGCACAAGGACGGACCGCACGTGCTGGACCAGACGGACGTGAGCAACTGCCCTGCACTGCCACTTCGACGCGTTCGTCTACATCGAGACGGCTTCCGCTGCAACTGCGCGTCTAGTGGTAACGATCCGCGATCTATACCTGCTGCTGTTCCTGTTTTCGGGTAAACGAGTTTTTGTATGTGCTAGCGTAGCCTCCTCGTTTCCCTTCAGTGTTGGAGAGACTAAAGGTAGGCAAGGTAGCAATAAAGTTATCTTAAATCTTATTTAATCTTCCTACAGTATATTCTCCTATTGTAGTTCTTCCTAAGTAATTTATATGCACTTCAGGTTTGAAGTTGCATATGCTTTTTTACTGGAAGTTCTCGTGGTGACATTAGCTAATTAGCTTCTTCTTCCCAGTAAATGTCCATTCCATTTTCTTATTCAACATATATAAGTTTCAATATATGTAATGAGGTCTTGACCACCAGAATCACTCCTTTAGCTTGCAAGATAATTAGTTCTATGCAGTCAGCTACTCACATTATTTTTCTTTTCTTTTTTTGCCTGGGAGACATATTCTTGATGGCGTAGTGATTTTGCATGATAGAATCAACAGAAGCATGGAAATCTTTTCCTTCTTTGCAAGTCCTTTTTCTCATATTTATTTATCAACAATAAAAGCTTACCCAATTAAAACTTATTACAAGTAAACCTTCCCATTTTTCGCACTGTCCTGGTGAAAGCCACAAATCCCCTGTTCTTACATTGTACGGAGTACTACTTTTTGTGGGAAATTGGTAGAAGAGGTTTATGTAAGATAAGTGACTAGGGCGGTGTTTAGTTCATGTGAAAAGAGAAAAAGTGAAGTGAAAATGTCACATCGGATACTGTAGCACTTTTCGTTTGTTTGTGGTAAACATTGTCCTACCATAATCTAACTAGGCTTAAAAGATTCGTCTCGTCGTGTACATCAAAACCATCCAACTAGTTTTTTATTTATCCACGTTTAGTACTCCATGCATGAGGAGAGAGATTTGATGTGATAGATGAATAGTGAAGTTTGGAGAGAGGATTTTTAGAAGTTTGATAAAACTAAACAGGGCCTTAGTTGACGAAACCGCTGCCAGCCGGCCAGCCTGCCGTCAACCTGCCGCCAGTGCGGCCCGAGCCATCTATAATCACAAAGGTCAGATGTCAGATGATTAGTACGAGAATATATATATATATATATATATCCCTGGTTACTATGTAAGAACTTTGTTTGCGGAAACTGATGCACATGGTCTGAGATTTGTTTAAAATGCAGCATGGTTCAGTTATCTGAACAAGGTGGTGTCCAATTTGTAATGGTTCTAGAGTGGATAGTCTTCTGTGAAAAAAAATTATCTGCAGTTTCTTAATGATACTGTTCACTTTCCTCATTCTTGTATATGGAGGCTCAAACTGCCAAATATTTTCTTTGGTATTTAAATAAAAATGTGTTTCTTACTAAGGAAAATTTGATTAAACAAAGTGGAAGGGAATAAGCTCTGATACTTTTTATGGCCATGATGAAACCACTTAATATTTATTTTTTATATCTTTTGTTTTCTGTCGAGCAGGAGGAGGTTCTGATTGGACTTGAGCAGGAGAAGGAGGTTCAACTCGGTCGTGCGAAGATCTGCATCCAGCCATGTGTTTTGTCGAGAACATGGGTGGGCAAAGACATCAGTTTGAGGAGGCTGTGATAGTTTTTTCATGTGCTTCTTTGATTACAAAACTGTCCGGCAGTTTTTTTGGTTAGTTTGGATTCTGGAACTGTAAAAGACGGTAAAGGTTGGATGTAAACTCCTGAGAAAACAGTATCAAAATTGAGCATTTGGTTAGTATGGATTCTGGAACTGTAAAAGACGGCAAATGTTGGATGTAAGCTCCCGAGAAAACAGTCTAAAAATTGTATGCACACCTTTTTTCTTCTACTACGTGTGTTATGTTGTGCTGAATTACCACAAAAGCTAAAAGGTAAGTTCTATAGGACGGCGATTCGCCCGGCGATGCTATACGGTGCTGAATGTTGGCCTACTAAAAGGCGACATATACAACAACTGAGTGAGTGTAGCAGAGATGCGTATGTTGCGTTGGTTTTGTGGTCACACAAGAAGGGATAGGATACAGAATGAAGATATTCGAGATAGAGTCGGAGTGGTACCTAGCCTACCCCAACTAGCTTGGGACAAAAGGCTATGTTGTTGTTGTTGGTGTTGTTGACTATGAAACAGCAAATACGCTACTACACAACGGCTCAGTGAAATGTGACACAAATACACGATGAGGTCACAAATGGCTTGAATATTGCCCGTGCTCACAACCTTCGAAGGCGTCGATAAGAAATACACTGAGCCTCGTTACATCTAAACTAAATCATACACAAATAAAAAACTTACGTGCCAAGATCCACACGTGACATGTGTCTCATGGTAGCGCCCCAAAAAATATATATCTAACCTCTCAAAGCATTAATGACGGAATATCTTAGTCGTCTGTATAACCCACACAACCTGAGACATAGTCGTACAAGGGTGTGGTAACCTTGTAAGAAAGTCCATGGTCATGGCTTATGACCTTTATTATGAAACTTTAGCAAGCCGTTCTCTCATCTCTTCAAGATCATCCTGATCACCATAGGTACCCTCACCAAATGTTTGTCTCTGCAAAATGCACAGATGAAATGCTCTTACAACCGAATTATAAGGTAAGTAATGAATATTATAGTAATACCTAATTCATCAATTAATTTACTCCTTTCGTTCCAAATCACTATTTATTTTTTTAAAAAAATTCCACAAGGTTTGACTATTCATCTTATTCTAAAATTTAAAGTATATGTGATATAAAGTAAGCCATAAACAAACTAAATGATACTTGTATAATTTTTTGAAAAGATGAATGGTCAAACGTTGTGAAAAAAAAATCTGAATAGTAATTTGGAACTTGCGGTAGTATTACATTTTGGATGTACAATGTGATGTTAACAATAGCACATGTAATAAATGCAAAGTAAATTACTATTGGATCTAGTCAATACTTTATTAGTGTGAACAAATCAAAATTTTAATAGAACAGTAAATAATGTTTTTCTAGGATACAGTAAACAACAATATGAATATTCAAAATCTAACGTTCTAGAACATATATAGCTTCTGAGGCAGTTGCTGGCCGGTTTTGCTCTGTTCAATGTTCATGGTCTACATAATTAGAACGTGCAAACTAATATAAAGACAAAGCATCTACCTGTCCTGGACCCCTAATTGAAGCTTGCCTTTTCCTCTGAGCCGATGGAAGCTGTGAGGCAGTCTCAGCTGCGAGTGCAGCAAGAACCTTATCGACCTCCTCGTCAATTTCATCTTCTATGTCCTCGGAGTCAAAAGCTGAATCAACTGTGCCATTAACCATATCTTCCATCACCTCTGCCTAAATGATACAACATTGGCATGGTTATAATATGGATCTAAAGATACCCTGCCAACAGTCTCATATACACAGACTTATGCACCAATGCTGGGTTATAATAACACATGGAACATGGAAGCGCTGTGTGCAGATATTTATAAGAACAAATAAATCCATTAGCACAATACCTTCAACATCTCTTTTCTGAATTGCTGCATTGTAAGAGCCAATTCTGGAGCTTTCATTAGATCATTAACAGTTTTCATTACTTCAGCGCTCGTTGAAAGATAATTCACTGTCCTTTCGGTTCCTGAAAACCACAGAGACATAGCTTTAGTTAATACAGGCAGGAATAAAAAATTAAATTGATCACTAGCTACTATGATTTATTTGAGAAGTTATCCACTCAAAATTAATATAATTAGAAATCTTTGAAAATATTACAATCCACCAAAATGAAGATTTACATACTATTTGAGACATGAAGTGTCTCAGCCTTGGATTGTGCAGATGGATTGAGGTTTCTGTTTAAAACATTACTAGTAATTTTAGCGATGCTACATCATCGAACAAGGATACTCACCTAAAACACCAAAACCCAACGAATTGATGTACTTATAGTTTTGTAGTTCTCTAGTTTGTGTAAGTAGGCTCCTGCCTCCTGATCGGATGATCCTCGATCAATCCAGAAGTTTCTTAAGAAAAAACTCGACCATGGTGGGAGGCTCCCACCAGGCTTTGTTCTAAGAAGGTGATATGCTTTAAACCCGGGTCGGGACGGGAGTTTCAACGTCTCCCAGAGTTCAACGATCTAACCGGTCCACCGCGAGAAGCTTGTCAATCCAGAAGTTTCTTACAGTAGATTCAAGCTTCTTGAAAGTTCAATTCAATTGGACAACTAATTTCTAGCAACAGGCTAAACAATTCAATGACATTCATGTATTAGTGCCCGATGAGGACTCCAAGTTAGTAGATATTAAAGAAATTGAATAGAATCCTTTGATACCAGGGAATTTTCTAAAAGAAATTGAAAAGCTATGCAATTGAATATCAGCTGGGAAACTAGTTGACACTTTTAGGCATTTGACCATCCAGAAGTTCATGAAAACAATAAGTCATACCAATAACTTCACCAAGACGCATGGATACTGAGCTTATTTGAGCCTTGTTTTCGTAGAGGCGGTTTACCGCACGTCTTGATCTCACCAATTCCTTAGCAAGAGTCTGGCATATGCAAACAAAACATATAAGAACATTCAATTGTTTTAGGCTACGTTACTTTATTCTGGCAAATAAGGTTACTAACAACACTAGGGGAGAAAAAACAACATTGAGTTCTATTTGTTGAAGCATAGAATTCCAAGACTTCAATGTAAGAGGCGGCCTATAAAATAATACATTGATATATATACACAGTATAATCAAATACCTCGATCGCAAATACCTAGTATCAAAATTTTACTTGTTACTACAAAGTCATGCAAACTATATTATTTTTTCTTTCAAATCTAATAGCTGTAAATGTTGAGGCCATCAGTGAAATGCCAAGGTGAGCAGTTCACCAGTATCGACCATGGTTCAATAAAACATTTAACATTTATTTCCTCTCATCCGGTAGACATCAACCTTGATGAAAGCCCAAAGCTGCAGATTCATGAGATGTTCAGTGCAAACTTTAAGTCAATCAGATATTGCATATTTGTGTTAGACTCAAAGAAAGTATTAATAAGTTCCAGGCTTTTCCCGTGAATAATGTAAATGGTGCATCAAACTGGGGCTTGACAACCATCCCTATTGGCTATTGGTTTGGTCGCATTCTTGAACTGTGGCCCAAATTATATATTTAGGTGGCAGCGTCGACTTAGCAAACATATCTATGTATAGTAAGGAAAAGGGAATGCAGTAAAATATTGTAGCACATATTCTTTCCTATGATAATCCTTATAGAAAACAACAGTATACAATGCTGCACAATCACTGCGTGATGAAAGCCTAGATCCCATAAGAATTGAACAAGTGCATATGCGGCAAGCTCCCCTTTCCAGTGATTAATATCTACTGGTTCGAGAAAGTAAAATAGATCATCAGTGTTTGCTTATTTGAATAAAAAGTAGGAAGAAGATTTAATAACACCTTAGCAGATCCCATGTCGTTGCGTTTTGCAGCCTCCTTGATGGCCTTCTCAACCTTCTTCTCCTCCCTCTGCACCTCTGCGGAGACACAACACAAACGGAACTCAGCCCCGCAATCGATCTTCCCGTGCGCAAGTTAGATTGTTAACAGCAGGGGGAGGAAACAGAGAAAAAGGGTGGAAGACGCGGGGAGTAGGACCTCGGATTTGGCGGTCGAGGCCGACGCGCTCATTGCGGAGGCGGCACTGCCACTCGCGCAACTGCTGCCGCGGCGTCGGCCGCGGCTTGAGCAGGCCCCTCAGCATGTCCATCCGACTAGTATAGAAATCTAAAACCCTCGCTGGCACAACTTTGTAACGCCCTCGACCCTCTCGTCGCGGCCGTGTGAAAGGAGAGCGAGAGCAGATTTATTATTTTTTTCGAGAGAAGCAGAAGGTAGCATCGCGTTTTCTGTTCGGAGACGTACTTGATCAAATCCAACCCTTACGGGAATACGAGTCCGTGCAAATTAATATGGGTAATGCTATGATTAGGGCGTCCGACGCCAGATACAAATCGGACGCCCCACGCACATGCTCGTCCTAATAAAATCAACCGCCCATCCAGCATATGGTGGACTCCATCCCCATTCTTATCCCTTTCCCTTGCGTTTCATTTTCCTGGAGGCCGTTGTTGCGGACGACGCTGCTCCTCCATACGCCGTCGGCGGCGCTCCGCGTGAAGCTCTTCCGCGCGCCGCCGCGCCGCCGCGAAGCTCCTCCACGTGAAGCTCCTCTGCACTCCACGCCGCCACTACACCGCCGCGAAGCTCCTCCACGTGAAGCTCCTCCGCGTGAAGCTCTGTCGCGTCCCTCGATGCGCCGCCGGCATCTCCTCCGCGCGGCGCTCCTGCTCGCCATCCTCCTCTTCGTTTCTCCGCGTCGTCGGCGCCATCTCTCCTCCGCATCGAGCTCCTCCCCTCCTCCGCTTCATCCTCCTCCGCATCGCCATGGCATGCGGCAGGTAGGTTTTGGTTCATGTTGTTAGGTTTCGCTCCATATTGCAAGAGCACGTTTTACATGTTTCGGATGTTCGAGGAAAATGTTATAAGTGTCTGATAAGAATGTTGCAAGAATAGATCTGGAATGTTCCAGGGTTTGACTCCATGTTGCAACAGCATGTTTCACGTGTTTCGTATGTTACAGAAGAATGTTACAACTGTTTGATGTGAATGTTGCAAAAATAGATCTGCAATGTTACGATGTTGCATATGTTTTACATGCATGTTACAAGTGTTTCGTTCGGATGTTGCATTTTTATTGAGATGTTTCATGTGAATTTGAATGTTTCATGCAACATAAATTAGATGTTGCAGTGGGTTTTTTTCCATTAATAGATGGCAGCATTTTTTTCAACAATTTTTTTGTGTTGCAAATGTTAAATTTTGATGTTGCAGATAACTTTTTTTGATGTTGCAAATACGTGGGCCCACCGTCCGATTTTTTGCGTCCGTCCGAACGTCCGGGCGCTAGCAACACCGAATTAATATTCCTATCTATCGCTAGCACCACGATTATGACTCATCAATCGGAACAAACACAACGATATCACAGAACTACAGCAGCCGGATAACAAGAATTTGTGGAACAGGATAGGGAATTTCATTGCAGGGGAGGAACAACAGACCTGAGGGAGGAGAAAAGCAGTTGGGGATTGATTCAGTTAATTTCAACGTACATATATGGCACTCGGCCACGTCACACCATTTCACACGCCCACGAACTCACGGCCCAAGGCCCATTACAACGCAAGCACAGCTCGACAAAGCTTACTACTCCTACTCCTTACCCATGACAGCCCATTACTCCTCACCCATCAGTTGATAACCAACGTACCTATGCTTACTCTCTGTCTGAAAAAAGAATGACATTCTAGCCATCAAAATTTATCCCATAAAAAATGACGTTCTAGCAGCATGCATGATTAAATGAAATAAATGTTGTGCATATATTAGATGGAAATAAATCATTTTCAATTTTTTTTTCATATAAACTCAACTAAGGGCACATGTGTCATATAAACTCAGGTGGAGATGATGACAGGTAAAAATGGAGGTACGTTGTATTATCCTTGGGAAACAGCATGTTAGTACACAGCCTACAGAACATCATCAAGTCCAAAATAAGATTAGCTAACATAGTTCGTGCAAATAAGATTGCAGAAGAACTCAAGCATCATCTTCCATGAGCAACAAGCCAACAACACATGACCCAAAACAAAAGGCTCAAGAAGACAGGCTAGGATTTTTCTGCTCAATAAAAAAAAATCATCCTAAGCACATTTAAATCCTGGAATGTGATATGGAGGACATCAATGGTTAACATGTGATGCACAGTCTACGGATACATCATACCACGCCAATCAGCCCACACCATTACTTGCAAGGTTACTACTGATATAGCATCAATCGAGACAGAGCTTGGCCAAATAGGACGTAATTACTGCAAGTCTATAACGCATGCATCACAAAACACGCAATCAACATTCACAATGAAGCACTGATGCATACATACATCACAAAGAGATAAACCCAACTGGTGGCACAAGATTCATCCAATTAAGTTCACTACATGAGCATTGCATGGTCAACTCCAATGTTCTTACAGGTACCGTTCATTAATGGAAAGAACTACGGTCAGATAATAGAGTGTTTAATGTATTTGCGCTGCATGGCATAGGACGAGTAACCAACATGTTACCCCAAAAGAGAAGTAGCAAGCACACCAAGGCCACACAAATACTGATGAATTTAACATCTTGTGCCGGTACAATGGTCAGATACATCACCTTCACTTTAGTCCCAAGGAAACAGCCACGTTGCAAGAATCATCTCGTGCTTCCAGACCATCGGCAGAGGAGAAGAGATCTCGCCGCTTCTCATGTCGTAGACACTGACAGAAGTGGTTTCCTCATCAAACGAGTACTGCTTGCAATTCTCCAGAACATCATCCAAGAAGAAGATTTGGTTGCCTGGTATCCCGTACTGAGACACAGACACAGCCCTAGAGCATGGTCGTCCAAGGAAAAACACCTGGTCATCGCCCAAAGTTGTCACGCTCACCCACTGTGAGTGCTCTAAGTCAGCCTTGAACACCTCAAACTCACTCTGTCCAGCCACAACTTTCTCGCCTGCCATTCTGCAGCAAACCTTCCTGCGCACCATCAGCAATGCGCCACCCGATTCAACCAGGTAGAGCTTCTTTTTGCACATAGTGTTGTCTGGCAGATCGGTTGGATCACCCTTGATGACCTGTCCAATTCGGGAGATCTGTGGGTGTTAACACCAAAAATTGACACCAGGAAGAGGCTGACATGTGGGCCGGATTTGGTGAAAAGATAAACATCGTTCAGCTAAGAAAGCCTATCTTCGAGAATGATTCGGCAAAGGCATTCTGCGGTCGGGAGTCCGTCGCCGATTCGGCAAGGGAGTTGCTCTATGGAAAGCATTCGGGAATGCGTGATGACGTGGATTGAATACAAGGAAAAAGCCGATTTGATAAAGAATGCGAGATGAATACGGCACTTCGACGTATTTCTTTGGAAATAAACGTTTTGTAATCGTAGTCGACTAATGCGGGAATGAACCACATATTACTATATTGGTAACTCCTGAAGTACATCTCAAACCAGATATGAAGTCTATAATGTAGTTATGTTATGTCAACCTGTAAGGCTGTAACTAAAAAACTGACTCGGTCATGAGGTAACACTGGTACCAGTAGTATATCTCCAGGAAAGACCATAGCCAGCTTTATATATAAAGCATCCTCCAAAGGATACTGGGATTACCAGTTTACAATAAAGCACACACCGCTCGAAGAACAGCATCCAACAAACCCGTAACAGGACTCTCTAGGCCGCGCGCCAGAGATAGGAAGACACTACTCGCGACGAACAAACTAAAGGGCCATGAGACCATTACAAATCGACTGGACCCGACCTTCCGCGGAGCCTACGACTCCACCACCAACGGCTACAAGGAAAACCTCCAAACAACGCCTTCAGGAAGGCAAAGACGCGACTGCGACAGCGTTTGGTTTTCACCACGGAGAGCTTCCACGAACCGCCGTCGAACGAGACCCTGCAGACAACGCCCTCAGATAGCTTGTTCATAGCTATATGCCGATCAAGATTGGCCTTGCAAGCCGTAGAGATGGAACTGTCTGGTATCATCCGGCATGTTCCAGGTTTTATATCTAAACATTTTTTCTTCCTTTGTCAGTTTCAGAGAAAATTGACTGGCACGCTTACAGGATTCAGACGATCGGGCACGTGTGAAGCCAGCTGATTCGGCTTGCTGTGTGCTTGGCGTGAGAAGCCGATTTTGCGTCAACACACTTTTTGGCACGCCCGGTGGGACCACAAGCTTTGAAGATGCCTGATTTAAAGGATATTATGGACGTTACTCTTTAAGAATTGCCCGAGGAGCATCAACAGATGGTGAAAACTGCTGCCGAACAATTCATTAAGAAGTGTTTGCTGTCTTTTGCCAAGAACAGGAGTGGTGCACCGTTTCTCAAGACAGACCTGCCAAGAGTTCTACTGCCTGGACAATCTGATCTTAATGAAGAAGAAGAAAAGGAGAAGTTTTCTGGCCTGTTATACAAAGCTCTGGGAGATACAATGACCAATCATAACGCTGCATTCTTGAACAGCTTTAGATGCATAATGATCAGCATTTTTGGTCAACAAGTGGACAAGCCTTTTGAACAAGCATATGGGCAAGTTGGTGGACCAACATATTTTAATGTTCAAAAACCTCATGGTAAAGGAGCTGCTGAAGAAACTGGAACTTCTGGTTCCAAGGGTGCGAATGGTCAACCAGTTCAACAAGATCCTCAGCAAGCAATACCAAAACCTCACACATATGGTGAGGCGGCATTCGGCACCACAGCAAATCCACCTGCTTCTGCTTACAAGATATCTCCTTTGAATAACAGGTTGCAGAGGGATATGTATGGGAATGGATATACAGAATTCATGGATTATAATGCTATTGATGCTCTCCCAAATCCTGGATATGTTAATACAGGAATGATTGCTGGAAGGACAGGAAATCAAGACATTAATTTGAAAAACCCATGACAATATAGTCTATTG
>OAMR01000393.1:359093-369367 GCA_900205405.1 Echinochloa crus-galli | reverse complement strand
GGAGAAACATAGCAGTATATAAATATAAATTGCATCTGCTTCTACTCCGAACTATCCTCAAGTTCTTTTCTTTCAAAAAAAAAATATATCCCCAAGTTCTGTGCTCGAATCCACCCGATCTCCCTTGCGTTTGTTAGTATGCTAAAAAATGCTTATACTCCCTTGACTGATTTTGGGTACAACACACAAACACATGGAGCGCAATATACGGACACAACATACTGCACGACAGATCATCATACGAGCACATGAATCTCTGATCACTCTCAGTATATTCCATTCACCACATGCTGCCAACGTAGTATTCCGGGAACTCAACTCAACTCCTGGAGCATGGAAGACAATGACCAAAACTACCTCTATATGCCAACCTCTGTATATGCCATTGCCATACACATGCTCAAGTATCATCCGGCATGTTCCAGGTTTTATATCTAAACATTTTTTCTTCCTTTGTCAGTTTCAGAGAAAATTGACGGGCACGCTTACAGGATTCAGACGATCGGGCACGTGTGAAGCCAGCTGATTCGGCTTGCTGTGTGCTTGGCGTGAGAAGCCGATTTTGCGTCAACAGTGGGTCTCCGGTGGCTGGGTGTTGGCTGAAATTGACGATAAGGAGGTTCTCATCAGCAACAAGGGCATAGAGCTTTCCCTGATAGAATGTCATATCTTCAAACAACAGGCATTGGTCATTCGCGCGTACCGACCACGAGGAAGCCCCTGACTGGCACACAATGATCTGACTGTTGTTTCCAGCCTCAGCGAGTGTAGAGCCGGCAAATGCAGCAACAAGATTTGGCGAGCACATGATTATCTTATTTATCACGGGCATCTTCTTCGGGTCCTGGATATGCATCCAAGTAGCGTACGGGTGGAACAAACTTACCCCCGGAAGCCGAACATACTTGGGCACCGCATTTGGGGGCCGGAGCCGGACGCGAGACAGGGGAGGCAGCGTCACGGTGGCCCCGGCGAAGGGGTCGACCAGGTAGCAGCCGTCGTCGCGCGCGAAGACGAGCCAGCTGCCGCAGCAGGCGCTCTTGTAGCCGGCGCAGCCGAAGCCAGGGAACCGAAAGGGCTTGCCGTGGGGGAGGCTGTAGAAGGTGCCGTCCGGGAGCGAGAGCAGCGGCAGCGGCGGGGGCACGGGCAGCTGCCGCGCGGCGGCGCGCCACTGCGGGCACACGGCGGCGAAGCTGGCGCGGTCCACGTAGGCCGGGAGGCGGCGGAGCACCATGCCGGCCAGGTCTGTGGAGTGGGACTGTGGGAGGTGTAGGTTCTGCAAAGTTTGGACAAGGACGCAAGACTGAGGTGGTGTTTACTTAGATGGTAGAATTGGGAGGTTGAATTTGGGAGTTAGACGTCTTTTCGTAATCATTGTGTTACTGTAGCATTTTTGTTTGTATGTGCAAAAAATTGTTCAAAAATTAATTAATTAGGCTCAAAATGTTCGTCTCGCAG
This sequence comes from Echinochloa crus-galli, assembly GCA_900205405.1. Taxonomy (NCBI): domain Eukaryota; kingdom Viridiplantae; phylum Streptophyta; class Magnoliopsida; order Poales; family Poaceae; genus Echinochloa; species Echinochloa crus-galli. Next base: position 367,909 of record OAMR01000393.1, on the reverse strand, counting down.
AGTACAATAAAACTGTGCAATTAGTTTTTGATTCCATCTACATGTACTCCATGAATGTTATGATATTTTGATGTAATGGTGAATCTTCTTTTTGCATAGTGTATTTGGGATTGATTTTGGGGAACTTTTGGGAACTAAATGGCCTGAATGGATTGGGATCGTGCCATAGCCATCCAGGCAATCATTGCACGGAGTAGTGAGGTAGTACTAGTGTACTACTCCAACGGTACTTAAGCCCAATACAAGCACCGAGCATCTGGCAAGCCCAATACAAGCACACAGTAGCAGACTAGCAGTAGCTAGCCTGATGAAAAAGTTAAATACCGCATAGACATTTTAAATGTTGAGATAACTATACACCCAATGCAGACTACACAGCTCATCCTTTCTTTTTCTATATCTTGGCTCTTGCTACGGGCGGTGAGCCGGTGATGTTTTACTCCTCCATGTTTGCCAAGGCCAGCTTAACAATCAGAGGTGGTGGGTGAGGGCTAGTATACTATCCACAAGATAAAAATACCTTCCTTGGTCACTCAGGTCAGCATCGGTGTCAAGTCATCAAGTGTGGAGAAACATAGCAGTATATAAATATAAATTGCATCTGCTTCTACTCCGAACTATCCTCAAGTTCTTTTCTTTCAAAAAAAAAATATATCCCCAAGTTCTGTGCTCGAATCCACCCGATCTCCCTTGCGTTTGTTAGTATGCTAAAAAATGCTTATACTCCCTTGACTGATTTTGGGTACAACACACAAACACATGGAGCGCAATATACGGACACAACATACTGCACGACAGATCATCATACGAGCACATGAATCTCTGATCACTCTCAGTATATTCCATTCACCACATGCTGCCAACGTAGTATTCCGGGAACTCAACTCAACTCCTGGAGCATGGAAGACAATGACCAAAACTACCTCTATATGCCAACCTCTGTATATGCCATTGCCATACACATGCTCAGCACATGTAAACCGATGCACCAGACAGTACACACACACACACCATTTACATATCACCCTTCTATCAGTACAAGTGACTATACTGCAGTATCTCATGCTTGCATCAGTAATTGAAAATGCTTCAGCAACAATATATAGTCCAGTATAAGGCCATAATACCTTTGGCACACCATTTTAGTCTTCAGTTTACAAGTATGTAAGAGGTTGTATCTGGACCAAAACTTTTGTCATTGTTCTTCCATGTCTCATCCCGGACGGTTATTTCCAATTCCAAGAAGATCCTAGGGAAGACATTTACACCAAGAATAATTAAACCTTCACATCTCTTGACTTCATTTTTTTTTTAAAAAATTAAGCATTTGACTTTCGAACTTAGAATATGATGGGCATGGTTCAAACCTACTCTCAATGATTTTTTTACCGCAGATTTGATGCATGTTTTACGTGTAAATTGCAAAAACCAGTACTTCAGAGAGGATACAGTGGAGAAATGTAACACATGCCCAAACAAATCATGTTGATAGACTATGTAGGAAAATCACACGCAATGCTTCTTTTCTGCAAGATTCCTTTGACCTTGGGTGATAAGGATTCTACCAAAGATTTATAGGAAAAACATTATCAGATCCTTCAAAACGTGGCATTATCTCATCATGCTATTTTGGTTGTAAACACACAACATGATCACATATTGAAACAGAACATTTGTCCACGATACAAGATTATTGAGTGCTCTACAAGATAAAGTGGCATTCATTCTTGAACAATTGGACATAGACCATCTGCTTACCCATTGTACTTTGTCACATTCTAGCATCAATGGTTTTGAAATAGAATTTGCATGTAAGTGAGACAAAATGCGGAGAAGTGCTGAATTCTTCCATACCTGGCAAGCCTTGTTCTTAGCTCTGGTTTCAGCTGTGCTGGGAACATCATGGTTTGGTTTGTTAAACCTTTTCTCTCGCCGATCACATGAGCCCCAACCATCTGAGAACCTGCCACCTCTTTACATATAAAAAGAAAGAAGAGTTAATAGCGCTTAATAAATAACACAGTAACAAAAGCAGCAAGGGCAGGTGAACTTTACTGAAATTATTCTTGATTTTATTTCAAAGTGACATACAGCATTGACGCTCGAACAAGAAATTCAGCACGCTTGACATTGTGGTCGTCATCGAACTCAATGGAGCGATCCTTGATTTCAAACGAGATATTGAAGAAGCAAGATATTTTTGTCCACCCTGAGAAGGGTTAGAGAAATAAGTATCATGACGATTTCATCAACAAATCACAACTCACAATCAGAGTAGCGTAAAGTTAAGGACCTGATTTCTTTATGTATGGATTCCCACTGATAGAGGTGTAGTCGCTTTTCTCCAAAATCTGTAACCAAACAGGAACATTAGGTAGAATTGCAACTCCAATTTGACATCCTCCAGACCAGAGAAGAGAGGAGGTCAATCAGAAAAGAAAACCAGGCATGGAACTTGAGAAGATCATAATGTTTGTTGCCATTTTTTTAAAAAAAGAAGGTGAAGCAGCTAAACTAGCATGTGTTACTGAGAATACATTTTCCACAAAAACAGAAACATGGCCAGAATATTTCCATTACACTAGTATAATCTGTGTGCCACTTGTATCCAACCATGGATGCCATTGATCTGATGAACTGTTTTTTCCTATTAATACTAGTTCATGTAATAGCATAATTTCGAAGATCTGTATGCTGGAATTTTCAAAGGTAGGAAGGACCCTGGATTCCAAGCTGTCCACACCCAGACGCAATCAAACACTGTATCCATGGATGAACAAATGTATAGCAAGCTGATAATCATGTTTCTGCTCCTTTTACGCATCTATTCTAAGAGAGACACAGTAATGCAAAATTGGGTGCAGAAATCACATACTCATTCCATATATAACAAGACAACCAGAGCACATTTGTGTTCAATTTTGAGATAATGAAGCAAAAGCAAGCCAAAATTTTGTTGTTACTGAACACAACAAAGTTATCATGTCCAAATACATAAGTTGGACATGTGGTTTTTTTCCTAACGAGTGAACAAATATATGCTAGACCATTCACACAATCACATAGATACTAATTGCATCTAACTTAGAAAACAGCGAACTAAAACAAACTAACAATAGGGGCACTCCATTTTTGTGGTAGGCAATTGAGTTGACTAGACAATGTTTCAATAACACAAGATACAGAAACAGCTCAAGATTGACCATTAACTTGTGGGTTGTGGGTGATCGTCAATAAACACACTGCTCATCTGCATCCAGACGCCGATGCAATGGTAGTTATGCAAATTCCAATTCCAGTTACAAGCTCCCATATCAGAAGTTACGCAATTATGGTTTACTACTTATACAACATGGGTCCGATGAAGCTTAATAGGCAACCAAATCTCAAAATTAGACTCTATAGCTTACGGATTTGTAAGTAAACGAGGGAAGTAGTGCAATTTAACGGGTTAATGTAACGAATAACGATGAACCGCTGTGATCACGAAGGCACCGCGGAGAAAAAGGGGAGGGATGGAGAGAGACGCACCGAGAGGGCAACCTCCTGGTACTTTTTGAAGTTGGCAACGGAGAGGGAGGGCAGCAACCACCCGTCGGCGGCGGCGATGGGGCTCCCCTTGGGGACTCCCCAGGGCTCGGGGTCGGGGGGCAGGCTCTCTACGACCACGAGTCGGCTCCTGGCCGCCGCCGCGGCGTCGGGTGTGGCGTAGGGCGTTGCGTGAGTCGGGGACGGGGGTAGAGGGAGGGGCAACGTCACGGGCGGCGGCGTGGCGTAGGAGGCGGAGGCGAGCCGCGGAGACTTGAACGGGCGGGCTGGCTGCAGCACCTCGCCGCGGTGGTCGTCGTCGACGGAGGCGGAGCGGACGCGGGAGGCCTGGGCGGCGGCGGAGTCGACGGCGGCCCAGAGTGCGGCGGAGTCGAGGTCGCGGTCGTCCATGTCGTGGTGGTGAGATGGTGCTGCGCCGTTGCCGTCGAGTAATGGAATTGGTTGGGGTTGGGGAATTTGAATTCGGGACCCGAGCCGAGAGGAGAGAGAGGGAATGGTATGAATTGGAAAATCGATCGCTTGGCTGGGCCTGCCTGCCTATCTTTGAGCCCAGCCCATATAACTGATATAATGCAGCAACAACTTATAAATTTCACCTTTTAAGCACGATTATCATAAGACTACATATCCTCAACATTTAGTTTTTGCCCATTTAAACTTTGAATTTCAAATTAAAAGTCTGAGGCTTACATAAACACATTCAACTAGTGGAACAAGACTACAGAATTGGACTTTGAATTTGACACACAAATGGTATAACTCAAGATTCTTGAACTTTAAACTCAAATACTCGATAAAATATGCACTAGCAGGGACATCAAACTTAGAACTCGAAACTTTATAAAATTCAACTATATGGACACTGAATATATATTCCGAAAAATCAAACTGTTCGAGTACTTTCAATTCGGATTGAAGGATCGGTATGGCGACCAGAGAGGGGGGAGTGAATGGGAGCCGATTAAAATTTCTCTCCGATGAGCGAAACTCGGCCTATGTCCCAAAAACACTTCCAACGAGTTCAACTCTCTTTCTTGCCAGAACCACAAAGCCACTCGAGTGCTTTTGGTCCTAGGAGCAAGTCACAATAATCACAACGAGCTACTGACAGCGGAAACAATATATCTTAACACATCTTGCTCGGAAGACTAGAGACCTAGCACAAATATCTCTCTTCTAATTGCCAAGATGACACATACCAACTCGTGGCAAGTTCATCCTAGGAACAGTTAGGAATTTCCAGACTAACGCGGAAGCAAAGCAATTAACAAGCAAGAGCACTAATTAATTTGCGGAAAGATTAAGCTAAACATTCATTTTAGTTGCATACTAAGAAGCTAGCTAACCGGCCAACACAAGCAACTTACTCAAAGAGTAATGATTACCTAAACAATTATTTGAACTAATTCACAAGCGTACACGAGATAAACATTAGCTTATTTAAACAATAATCAATGCACGTGACAAAACAGATTAATCAAAATAGGTTCTCGGGTCATGTGCACAAAGATAAACCTGTGCTGTGTGCCCTGCGCAGAATTGCTGCTGCTTCTTGGGCCGCGCACTGCAGTTGCGCGCTGCAGCTGCTGGGCTGCCTCTCGCACGCGCTCCCTGGGCCTGCGTGCCCCTCCTGAGCCGCGCCTTGCGAGCTGGGCCGCGTGCGCTGCTGACCCGCAGCGGCTGCTGGGCGCGAGCACAGCACGCGCGCCTGTTGCTGCGCGAGCGCTAGCGCTGCTGGGCCGCGGGCACTCGCGTGGGCTTCCTGCAGCGCGTGCTGGCGCTGCTGCTGCTGTTGGGCTGCGCGAGCTGCTCGCTCTGCTGAAGCGCGCTGGAGCGCGCCCCCCTCGCGAGCTTCCCTGCACGATGAACAGAAAGAACAGAAGCAAGAACACAAGAACACACAAAACTTCCCACGAATTGATCTCCCAAACTAATCCATGGATTCGCACGAAACTTGAGCCAGTCGTTCAAACCCCAAGGGCTAATACATCTACGAGCTAGATCCGAAAAAGCTCAAGTATACATGACGAATTTTGGATTACACCGAAGAACACCTCTCCCACGAGTTCATCCACAAAACTTCAAATCAAGACCGATTCCCGGTGTTTGAGGGGCCAAGATCATCCACAAAGAGGCGCAAGGCACTCACCCATCATCCCCTCAAACAAATCCGAAGCCAAACGGTCTAGAAACGAAGAATCGAGGTGACCACGAAAATCCCCAAAAAACCACCGAAAAACACGGGAAACAAAGAGAGATTCAACTAGCACAAAATCTTCCATTAATCACAGAGGACAGATTCTATACAAGGCTAGCAACCTCCCAACATCCTCCCCACTCGGATTTACATGAAGCACAAGCTAGCCTAGAGAGAGAAACTAGAGAGAGGGAAGAGAGAAAATGAGCTAGGGTTCCAAGAGATGAGTTGCCATCCCCCTCTACCCCTATATATATTAAGTCACCTGGAGATGGCAAAAGACCAAACTACCCCTACAAACATAAAACAAGATACACACCCCTCAGGGGCAATTTTGGAATAAGCAGATATTTCTCCCGGCCAGGCACGCCGTCCATCCGGTCTTGCTTCCCTCCGACGCAAGCTCCCGGATCCCGCCGCGTGTCCCCGCTTCGAAGCTTCCCGAACGCGCCCGGATCACCGTCTCCGTCACGTTGGGCCTTCGGGCTCGGTTTTGAGGCCCAAACCGAAAAACCCTCCTCCGATGGTTTTGTGGCCCAACCATCAAACCCCGCGTGCAAGCTTCGGTCGTCAGCCGCTACCTTGCACCGGCTCCAAGTCTTCAACTTCGTCTTGCTTTTCTTGCACCATGCCGACCGCACTCGATCTCGTCTGGCCACCGGGTCCCTCGAACCAAGCCTACTCATCTCCACTCCTCGGAGACCTTTCGCGCTTGTTCTTCACCTGCACCAACGCAAATCCAGCCGCATCGAACACCTGCAATACTCAGCCAAGAGTCAGTCCACACAACGTTGTCAATCACTCATCACACTGAGAAGCGACCATCCATCGGTCCTCGGACACACATGGTCCTCAATCTCCCCCTTGATGAGTGCATTGACAACACACATAGCACACATAGATAGTGAATGTAAAACTGGATACGAATTAGACAACAATTGCAACCCAACACACCAAAGCGCCAAACAAGCGCCAAACCAAGCTCTCAACCAAAGCAAGAAAATCTCGGTCCCCTAAGACAAGGGCAACGGCTCAACACAACCGAGACATCAAGCTTGAACAACATCGAAACAAGAGCAACATACAACAAGTAGCTCCCACTGGACAAGTGCATACTCAGTGAATACTTACCAAGTATCTCCCCCTGCACACATGCATGAAATTCTCCCCCTTGTTGCCAATGCATGAATCAAGGCACAAAATGCAAAATAAGACAACCTAGAGCTTCTCAAATATGCAATGAGCACTATAAGATGTTACAAGTGAGCAAATGAGCAAGTAAGATAGTCCTAAATGATGTATAAGCATTGCCAACAAGATTTCATCATTGAATAAGCATTTGGTCAATTTGAGTGCAAGTTGAGCAAATTTTACAAAAATTCTCACCACATGAGAGAAATCATAGCCATGACATATTCGGACCAAAATGAACATGATCATACAAAGGTTGATCAAGGTCATCAATTCTTAGCAAAAGATCATCATGAACACCCAAAAGATAACTCATGTCATGTCAAAGCCACCGAGCCATGTGTCTACTTCTAGATAAATGACTTCACTTTGGTAGACAACATGCAACGGTTTAGCACCCAAAATATATTCAATATACCATAAATGACATGAATAGCATATGTTTACAAGCATAAGCATTTCTTTTTCAGATTTTTGCAAATGGTACATGAAATGCCTTTGCGGCAAAAAGAAGCTTATGCCTCTCCACAAATTAACCCATGGGCTAAACATTCATAATGATACAATGGTCTTTGACCCAATTTGCAAGACAATGATTTCCAAACATAACCTAAGCATGAACAAGCATCTAGGCAAGAACAAGGCATGGTAATTCATCCACTCATGGGTGAGATTCAATTTTTCATTTCTTATCCAAAAATTTTGCAAACTCACATGTGTAAACAACAATGATATCAAGAGCTTTGCTAGTTACCACAAAGAACTACTAGCATGACCACAAGCTCAAGAGTAGCAAATTAGAGTGACCAATAACCAAAAGAATTAAGCACTAATCATTCATATTAATACTCAGCATGGAAGAAGCTAACTGTAGCTTCGATCATTATTAATAAACAGCACACGTGAATGAATAAATTAACCAAAGAGGATTAAGCACTAAACTTTAAAGGAAACACGGTAGCACATGTAGAATATTCTACTGTAGCGAGATAGTGATGGCACAGGAATTGGAGAAGGAATAACAGCACCTGAGCTGTGTCGATCTGCTACCTGTTGAAGCTTGTGAACTGCTGTGCTGTTGTTCGCTTGCTTCTGCTAGGCCACGCGCGAACTAGCGCTGTTGGGCCTGCTGTGTCCCTGGTCCTGGGCCGCGAGCTGTAGGCCTGCTAGTGTTGCTCGTGGGCTGTGCGCTGCTGCCTGGCCCGCCTGCTGCGCTGGGCCTGCTTGCTGCAGCTGGGCCGTCGCTCCCGCCTGGCCCGCTGCGCCCCACCTGGGCTGGCTGGCGCCTGCTGGGCCTGAAGCGCGCACGCGCTGGGCCAGCTGGAATGCTGCGCTGCAAGCCCACGTGAGCACCTGCTGTCCAGCCCACGCGCTGCTGCGTGCGCTGCGTGAGCAAGCCGCTGGGCCGCCGCGAGCGCTGCTGCGCACAGTGCACGCGCACAGCTTTCTCTCCCCCGACGAGACCTGCTCAAGAACAGAGAACAAACAAAGAACACCAAGAAACATCCCACGAATTAATCTTCCAAACTAATCCATGGATTCGTAGAAACTTGAGCCAATCGTTCACAATCCCAAGGGCTAATAGATCCACGAACTAGATCCGAAAAAGCTCAAGTATACATGACGAATTTTGGATCACACCGAAAAACACACCTCCCACGAGTTCGTGCACAAAACTTCGAATCGAGACCGATTCCCGGCGTTTGAGGGGCCAAGATCATCCACAAAGAGGCGCAAGGCACTCACCCATCATCCCCTCAAACAAATCCGAAGCCAAACGGTCTAGAAACGAAGAATCGAGGTGACCACGAAAATCCCCCAAAAACCACCGAAAAACAACTCGGGAAAACAAGGAGAAACAAAAATTCTTCGATTAAAT
>OAMR01000393.1:311449-354034 GCA_900205405.1 Echinochloa crus-galli | reverse complement strand
CTGGGCACGTCGTCCATCCGGCCTTGCTTCCCTCCGACGCAAGCTCCCGGATCACGCTGCGTGTCCCCCGCTTCGAAGCTTCCCGAACGCGCCCGAATCACCGTCTCCGTCACGTTGGGCCTTCGGGCTCGGTTTTGAGGCCCAAACCGAAAAACCCTCCTCCGATGGTTTTGTGGCCCAACCATCAAACCCCGCGTGCAAGCTTCGGTCGTCAGCCGCTACCTTGCACCGGCTCCCAGTCTTCAACCTCGTCTTGCTTTTCTTGCACCATCAACGGCTTTTGCATTTGCCTCAAACTTGTCCTTAGCATCCTGGGTTACTCTCGTAGCAGGGATGACATAGGTGGTATCAAGAGTGATATCCCATATCAACTGTCCCTTACTACGGAGAAAAGCTCCCATGCGAACCGACCACATCCTGTAGTTCTTCCCATCAAAGAGAGGAGGACCCGAACCCTTTCTGGCGTACGGCATCTTCTTTGGATCTTAAGACTGTTTAGAATCACGAAGATCCGTAACCGGCTCTGATACCAATTGAAGGATCGGTATGGCGACCAGAGAGGGGGGGAGTGAAAGGGAGCCGATTAAAATTTCTCTCCGATGAGCAAAACTCGGCCTATGTTCCAAAAACACTTCCAACGAGTTCAACTCTCTTTCTTGCCAGAACCACAAAGCCACTCGAGTGCTTTTGGTCCTAGGAGCAAGTCACAATGATCACAACGAGCTACTGACAGCGGAAACAATATATCTTAACACAGCTTGCTCGGAAGACTAGAGACCTAGCACAAATATCTCTCTTCTAATTGTCAAGATGACACATACCAACTCGTGGCAAGTTCACCCTAGGAACAATTAGGAATTTCCAGACTAACGCGGAAGCAAAGCAATTAACAAGCAAGAGCACTAATTAATTTGCGGAAAGATTAAGCTAAACATTCATTTTAGTTGCATACTAAGAAGCTAGCTAACCGGCCAACACAAGCAACTTACTCAAAGAGTAATGATTACCTAAACAATTATTTGAACTAATTCACAAGCGTACACGAGATAAACATTAGCTTATTTAAACAATAATCAATGCACGTGACAAAACAGATTAATCAAAATAGGTTCTCGGGTCATGTGCACAAAGATAAACCTGTGCTGTGTGCCCTGCGCAGAATTGCTGCTGCTTCTTGGGCCGCGCCCACAAACAAATCCGAAGCCAAACGGTCTAGAAACGACGAATCGAGAGGAACAAGAAAATGGCACAAAAAGGGACTCGGGGAGAAACAAAGAGATTCAACTAGCACAAGATTTCATTCCAACAAACAAAGGTCACAATCTATACAAGGCTAGCAACCTCCCATCATCCACCCGCTCGGATTTTACATGAAGCACAAGCTAGCCTAGAGAGAGAAACTAGAGAGAGCAAGAGAGAAAATGAGCTAGGGTTCCAAGAGTTGAGTTGCCATCCCCCTCTACCCCTATATATATTAAGTCACCTGGATATGGCAAAGGACCAAACTACCCCTACAAACATAAAACAAGATACACACCCCTCAGGGGCAATTTTGGAATAAGCCAGATATTTCTCCCGGCCAGGCACGCCGTCCATCCGGTCTTGCTTCCCTCCGACGCAAGCTCCCGGATCCCGCCGCGTGTCCCCCGCTTCGAAGCTTCCCGAACGCGCCCGGATCACCGTCTCCGTCACGTTGGGCCTTCGGGCTCGGTTTTGAGGCCCAAACCGAAAACCCTCCTCCGATGGTTTTGTGGCCCAACCATCAAACCCCGCGTGCAAGCTTCGGTCGTCAGCCGCTACCTTGCACCGGCTCCATGTCTTCAACTTCGTCTTTCTTTTTTTGCACCATGGCGACTGCACTCGATCTCGTCTGGCCACCGGGTCCCTCGAACCAAGCCTACTTGTCTCCACTCCTCGGAGACCTTTCGCGCTTGTTCTTCACCTGCACCAACGTAAATCCAGCCGCATCGAACACCTGCAATACTCAGCCAAGAGTCAGTCCACACAACGTTGTCAATCACTCATCACACTGAGAAGCGACCATCCATCGGTCCTCGGACACACATGGTCCTCACGTATAGCTATGCCCACGAGGTAAGATGTCAGATGATGATATGGGAGGAAGCGATGACATTGTGTAGCTCAATTTGGGCGATGTTTTAAGGACAGAGGAAACCAAGGTAAATGTGATACACTCCTAGGTCCTATAACATTTACAGATCACTCTTGAGCGGGTACGAAGGCAGCCGGTGGGGCGGAGGGGGCTCGAGCCCCCCTACCGGCATGCGCTCCACTAAACCTCCCTAAGCTCAATAGAGAGGAGGGGCTGCAGGAGGAAGAAAAGAAGCCAGACCCCTGTCACCGGATCCTGACTCCGTCACTGCTCTTGAGCGACTCAAAATACCAGAATTTCTGCCTGGGAAAAGATACCAAACATATCGATTCGGTTGTTGGTGTCGGAACAGTAAATGTTTTGTGCTAGCGTACAGAAAATCCAGATCCTCTTCCCCGGCACCTCTCAATCTCTCAGATGATTGTGGGTTGGAGGGAAACACAGAACTTGCATGAGACCGCGACTAACGAGAGAGGATTTAAGCTCGGCCTGTGTAGGATTTTACAGCGACGGGCGACGGCGTGGAATCCGTTCCCACTTCCCAGATGGAGATTCTCCGCGGCAGCAGCTGCGCGAGTGGCAGGGCCGCCTTCGCAATGAGCGCCTTATGTTTCTGACAATTGCTTGTGTTTGTGTTTGCAAATCCGCGGATGAGGTGCAGAGGGAGGAGATGGAGGTGGACTGGTGGAGAAGGCTATCAGGGAGGCTGCCAAAACGCAACGATGACATGGCCTCTGCCAAGGTTCGTTTAGTTTTCATCTTCTCCTTTACATGGCCTCTGCCGGTCTGGCGGACGGGCGGCGGGGGTGCGGTCTCGATTCGTCACCCCCTGTTTCCTTCTTCAGCCCACTACAGTCGATCCGGCGAGACGGCGATGTTGATTGGTTCATGGCAAGTCTTTTTGGACGAAAGCTCTACGACGATCTTGTAAAGAAAAAACATGACTATGATTGGTCAGTTGATTGGCGATGGAGTCAAATGGGAGACACAGTGATCGTTGAATTGGTAATCACACAAACTCGATCTCGGACAGACAGGATCACAGCCTCACATGAGACGAGCACGGAATACTGCCATACCGCAAGGCATCATCAGCCCTTGCCCCTTGGTGAATCGTTGTGGTGGCGACGCCATCGGACAGCACGATGAACCGCGAGACGGTGAGTCGCCGGAGGGAAATCACGATGAACCGCCGCATACGCGCGGTGTGAGCGTTTTGCATCTCCCTTCCCGAGGCTCGAAAAAAGACGACACAAGTGACAGCATGGATGGAAACGAGGAGTCCCATACCGTCGGCTCGCCTGGCCTGGTTATACTGTGAGTGGTGTAAGCAGTGCACATACATACAGTATACCTATAGGTGAAGCGGGGCATAAGAATTAACATTCCACCTGGGTGGACATATATAAGAATCATCGACCTCTAGGCAGTAGGCATAGACTTTGAACCCCATAACCATTTAGGTTGTTATAAAAAAAACCATCTAGGCATGTATCCTCAAGAAAATGTGGATCATCTTGACCAACAGCAATAGGAACGAATCCTTGTCGCTGCTGATCTCGGTAGCTCTGTCACGCCACATGACAGGCAGAGAGGCATTTTGAGTGGATCCACAACTGTGGAAGCACTGCGATCAACTTCAACGACCACATATGCTATTTCATATTGGATTGGCCTATTGGGCATGCGCCCTTGAGAAACTTAACTCGTAGATGCCCATCTTCTTTCATTGCCAGCAACAACAATCCATAATCTCATAAGCTCAGAACCATCACATCCAAAAAATCACAGGTTGCTTTCTCAGCGCAGCCTATTAAGAACTTCTATGTTAGAAGAAGAAAGAAAAGCATTATGAATGAACAAGAGAAACAAGATCCTCCTCTCCTTGGCACTGGAAATAACAATATTCCAGTCAAATCAGTAAGAAAAGGAAAGCCTCCTCTTTGAATGACAACATATCAGGGCAGTCACTTAGAAGGAGCTACAGGCTTAGCAAGAAAAACAAAGGATATAAAAACAGGAACATCCTTGAGTCAGCTGAAGGTAAAGGCTCTAAAGGCAACAAAAGCAGGAAAGTGGATAGCCCAAAGGAACTTAGTGAGAAGATACTGATTCCTGCCCCAATTCATACTGAGGAATTCCCTGGATTGGCAGATATTGAAGGCCCAACACCTTTTCCAGAAATAAGCACTAGTTCAATTCAGAATGCTGCTGTCAACAGATGTGGCATTTCTCCTTCGGAGGTTACCACAGAGCTACTCTTAACAAGTGAAGAAGACAAAAACATGCTGCACGAGGAGGAGAGTGGCAGCAAGAAGCAAGCAGTGACCAATGAATAGTTCACTTACCGTTGCCCCTTGCAGTAGGGAATGCCCTACTTTTATCTTGTATCACTTTGTTAAACTTGGTTGGTGCTGCTGGTGTGAACCCCAACTCTTTTTCTCTGCTTTAGGTCGTTGTTACCTCTCAAGACTCTGTTGTTGCATTTCTATCAGACCTTTGCCTTGGTTAAGATGTTATACTCGCACCTTTCTTTCTTATATTTATGTGACCTGTTTGGGTTCAACTGATTTCGGCCGTAGCAATTATGCCAAGCTGTTTAGCCTCTATTGTCGGATTAAAAAGGGTAGTGGACAATCTATTCCTGCTTTCCTTAGGAATTGCAGTCTGAGAACATACTCTTTCAGTTTCAATGATCACTACAAATAAAAGGAAAAGTTGGAATGTCCTTAATTGGAACATTAGAGGAATCAACTCTGAAGATAAATGCAATGCCATTAGACTCAAGTTAGATGAGAGCAATTGTGTTGTGTACTGCATACAAGAAACCAAAAGAGAGCATTTTGAGCATTCTTTTATCAGAAAATTTGCACCGAAGAGATTTGATCAGTTTGCTTACTCTCCCTCTCAAGGCAACTCTGGTGGGATTCTCATTGGATGGAATAGTTCAATTTTCTCTGGACAGATTATTCATAACCTGAGATTTGCTGTAACAATCAAATTCACCTCCAACTACAACAATGACACTTGGCTGCTTACTAGTGTGTATGGTCCGTGTCAGGGAATTGAAAGGGATGATTTTGTTAATTGGCTAAATGACTTAGAAATCCAAGATGACTCAAATTGGATGTTTATGGGAGACTTCAACTTCTACAGATCACTGGCTGACAGGAACAAACCAGGAGGGAACTTAAATGATGTCTTCATCTTCAATGAGATCATAAGCAACTTGGGACTGCAGGAAATACCTTTAAAAGGAAGAAAGTTCACTTGGAGCAATATGCAAGAAGATCCATTGTTAGAACAGATTGACTGGTGTCTCACTTCTACAAATTGGATTAATAATTACCCAAACACTCTCTGGCTCCCTTTGTCCAAGCCAACATCTGATCACATCCCTTGCATGGTACAGATTGATACAGATATACCTAAAGCAGATGTTTTTCGGTTTGAAAATTTCTGGGTCAACCAGCCAGACTTCTTTGAGATTGTGCAAAATACATGGAACTCAGAAGTCAGAGCAACTAATAGTGTAAACAAGGTAGCAGCCAAGTTCAAATTGTTGAGGAGGGTTCTAAAAATGTGGAGCAAAGGGATTTCAAAAATCAATAATTTGATCTTGCAATGCAATGAGATTCTTTCTGTCCTAGACAAACTGGAAGAGCAAAGACAACTTTTCGTTCAGGAAAGGAATTTCAGAATCATCCTCAAGAAACACATTACTTCCCTGCTGAAATATAAACAAGAATATTGGAAGAAACGGTACACTGTCAGATGGACAAAATTTGGGGATGAAAATACAAAATTTTTTCATGCTGCAGCGACAGAGAGATATAGGCATAATACCATCACAAGTCTAGAAACCCAGGATGGAAGGATCATTTATGACCATGAAAAATGGAGGATAACAATTAACAAATGCCATCAGTTGGACCCAAGTTTTATGAATACAAGAGCAGGCATGGTATTTGCTTTCCTCCTAGAAACATGCTTTGGTGCTTATGATGCATCAGGACACATGTTACTCAGAAAATATAAGCAGTTAAGATGAACTGCAACAAAGGGTATTTTTGGGATTGGGTTTTCATAGACAGAACTGAATACAATTAAAAAATCGATTCAGGAAAAAAAAACTGAATAGGTAGTCACCACCGTAACTACCAGAACATACCACGCCCATCTTGTTCTATCATAGTGTTGTTCAAAAACCTTCAACAAGGATCACTAGATGCATCGGAATGTTGTGGAAAAACCTTCAACATGGATGACTAAATGCAACGGAATGTTGTAGAAAAACCTTCAACAAGGATGATTAAATGCAACAGAAGTTGATAGCTATTCAAGGTCTTACAGCTGGGGGTAACATGTGCGAGGATATTATGAAATCCGAACAAAATTATTGAATTTGCAAAGCCAAGTGAATGAATAAAAAGATTTGCTACAGTGGCATACCTGTAGTTGCTTTCTTTCCAATTTCATACAATTGATAATTCCATCAACACTCCAGTCTGTCACAGTTGGACTTGGGGAAGTGAAAGAAAACAGAATCTCAACATCTTCCCTTGTACCATACACAGAATGTTGAAGAGAGAATCACAAGAAGATATTTAATATATAAGAAAGGACAAGAGGACACTTCACTGAAAAATAATGCTGATTTCGGAATAATTATGCTCCCAAAGAGGCCTGATGGAACAATGCAATACCACCAAATAGGTGCCTAATGAAATGACTAATCCAGATTGCAACGAGTAATTCTTTTCTTACCCCAAACTTCCTTGATTCCATAACATAAAAAGAATGGGACAAAGTAGTGCTATAGGTTATGCTATGCATAGATCCAGACCAATAAACTGAGCACTGCAGGGGGTGTGGAAAGGAAGGGTGAATGTTCATAAGCTTGTTCATGAAGACAATTCATAGGACGTTCACTAGATTTACCAGACTATGGAACCTTTGTTTGGCTCCATCACTTTTGAACCATGGAAGAGGCTATGGAAAGCATGGGCCCCGAGCAAATGTAAAAACTTTGGCAATTAGAAATCGTTGCTGGACAGCGGACAGGATGCAGAAGAGGGGTCTCCCCCATCCGGAGCATTGCCCTCTTTGTGATCAAGAAGAAGAAAATGTTCAACACATCCTCACATCTTGTGTTTTCGCGCGGCAGTTTTGGTTCTCAATATTACAACCCATGAATCTATCCCACCTGACGCCCAACAACAGAGCTAGATCCTTTGCTGACTGGTGGAGAAGATCTTGGAAGAGAGTGCAAAAACAGAACACGAAGGGGTTTAACTCTCTATGTATCCTTGGAGCATGGATATTATGGAATTTAGTTCCTGTTTCTTTATTTGATCTTTTGTAAATATTTTCCTTTTAATAAAATTTCAACAGCGGGGGCCTCCCTCGCTGTTTTCGGTTCAAATCAAAAGCATGCAAATACATAGTTTCAAATTCATGGTATATTGAATCCAAGCCTAAAGCATTTGTCAGGCAATTTTAAACCTCCCAATAACAACATACTACTCCAAGGGTAGCATACAACCAAAGGCATTATTATTACAACATATAGGGGGCAGCAACAGCAGCAGCACAGTTTCTGGCTCTGCATGATACATTGGCATTGTGATGCCACTGGAGACTTTGTTCAGGGATTCCTTTCAGAAGATGGATGTTGATAGAGAAGCAGCAGGAGAATCTTTGCTAGATAAACTCCAGTCATCACTCGAAATAGCCTGGACATATCATAACAAGTAAATTGTCAAATATGATAATATTTTTTTGGAAAGTACTATTGGATGACCAACGTCGAAAACATGTTTAAGAAAAATATTACATTTCTTGCATGACAGAATTGACATAGTGCCGGCCAAGGGGTTGGCCCTAGGCCCCTGGTCCTTGACTAGCTGATGAAATAAAAGCAACATGCTTAACCAAATTAATGAATATGCCTATTCAAATATGTAGTTAATAATTCACTTCCAAATTACTAATTGTGCATTGAATAGTTACACCTATCAGCCCAAACAGGATGAACTAGAATCAAAACTACAAATATATTAGGAGGGGAATCAAAACATAAAGGAAGAACTAAACTAATGAATCCTCCATTGTTAATAAGTGAACGATTAGGATTTAGTAAGCTGGTCATCATTACAAACAAGAAAAGAAGACACTGCTTTTGTAGTAGAGAAGGATTAAATGAAAGCATGACCATTTTTTGGACTAAAATGGATAATTTAGCTATTACACAATAAAACCATCAGTGTAAGCAACACTAAATTGCAACAAAATTTCATGGAAAACAGGCCAACAGCCAGTGAAAAATCACCAAGTTCAGTTATGACTGTATTGATAGGATAAAGTATAACATATCTGGTCACCTTTAGGAGCATCCTTATTATTCAATCCAGTGATAAATATCAAATTTCACTGAAGGGTGAGCCTTTAAAATGCTGGGGAGTTCCTTATTGTACACACTGCAATTTTCTGGTGAGACATTTCTTGCGAAGCTCAAGGTCACTCCTTCAAGCATTGTCGCGCTTCTAAATATCACTTTCAACAAATCAACTTCATGATCTTCTCCACTGAATCCCTCAACTTCTACTTCTTTAAGATAGGTCAAGGTGATGTTTTTTCTTCTCCAGTTGCTAGCCTGGTCACATTGGCAACTTGCAGGGCATGTTTTTGTGAGTTTCCTCTCCTAAAAGAGAATAAAATATGATATATCAATGATGATTCACCACGATATCGTAATCTAAAATTTAATGCCTCGAACCATTTGTTCAAAATGAAATGATACGTCAAATGGAATAATTACTTGACGTCGATTTAACATCATCTTGAGCCTTTGTATAGAAGTACAAAGCCCAAGTACCTTCAACACCACTGCTCCATAAGCATGCTGTCCTGTTGAAATAATATCCAGCTCCAAACTAGAAAATCTTACTGGAATTCGAGATATATCCAATTGAATGCTCCGGAAAGTGTTTTTAGCATAAGGCTGCAACAATTTGAAAGTTTCTAACCCATAAGAAAAATGTTTAGTATAACAACTGGGAACTGAGTAGGAGAGGAGACGTACACTGCTCCCTATCTTCAGCTTGAGGGTGAAGCCGTGGGGACGTTGCTGCAGCTGCAAACATGAGTTTTCCCCGTTGCTAGTGAGATGCATGCGCCCATGAGACTTTGGTGTCCTTAATTTCACGGTCCACAGGCGCCATATCGCAACAAACGAAGACGGACACGGGCACCTCCATGAGAGATCTTCCAGCAATGGTGCTGAGAAGGACAAGGTGAAGTTGTCGTCGGTTCCTTCAATAGCATTAAACCTCAACTTCTTAAGCAAAGGGGCCGAGATGTCGATAACCAGAAGGTTCTCAAGAGCTTCCACATCTAGCTCTTGTAGTGAGGGCGAGTGGACCTTTATTGAGTCAAGCTCCCAGCTCCCAACGTCAAGCTTGCATAGCTTAGGGCAGCGAGGGAGCAGATCACCAAGGTCAATTTTGCAGAAAACGAGGGACAAGACCTCAAGCTTTGTGAAAAGTCCTGTTGGGAGGAGTGTGGGGTATTCTGGAGGCAAAAAATGTAGTTTGATTGAGGTGGCGCGAACAAAGCCAGGCAGTTCGATGGCAGCTGAATTATCTGCATCTTGGTCCATCCAAAAGATGACATCAAGCTTGGCCGGTGAAACAGGTGCGGCGGCATGGAGAATTGAGGAGATGCAGGCTGTTGAGAGCATGTGGTGGCGGGGGAAGTAGATCTTCAGAGACCCTACGGGGCGGGCAACCCGAGCAAGCGCTGCAATTAGTTGGTCGGGTCCGATGTTGTGGAAGTTGAGCTCAGGAAGGTGTCTCCAGATTCCTCGCCACTGTCTAGATAGCAGGCTGATGTTGGCGGCCTCCCGGACGCAGCCTAGGTGAGAAATTATCTTCTGGCGTAGGTCATCAGGCAAGCTGCTGATGTAGTCTGGTGCATCTGCATCAGTAGTGCGGCGCCGGGTTCGGCGGCTCCGGCGAAGAAACCCCACACGGCAGCATGGCGAAGCCAACTGGTTGGAACGGCAGTGCCTGCACACACCCCGATTCAAATCCATCTTCTGTGTACGCAGGTTGCAGCCTCTCGGGCACCTAGCCGGAGATATGCTGGTGGCGGTGGCAGTGACGCCCTAATAATAACTGATCAAATGTTAGAATCATTTTATTAAAATTTATCAATACCGCATAGTTTGATTTTATTACCTGCTATGCGATAAGATCCTTATCAGCTTGTTGATCGATCTGAATTTGGTGGTGGGGTGTAGAAAGATTTGTGCTGGTTGATGGTAACTTGACACTGTTTGCTTCCGCGCGATTTTCTGGAACCCGTTTATCTGTGAAGCAGGAGACAGCAATGTTTTTTTCAATCGATTAGTTATTATAGGCACAACAACAAATCACACGAAACCATAGCGGCAGCAATAACATCACACAAAGCACCCATATATCTACCACTATCTTGGATATCTGATTTAAAATCCAAGTCATTTAAGGTGTAATCCCTAATGAAAAAACAACAAGCTATAGTTTAATCATCCATCAACAATGCGCTATCAGTCCACTAATAGATCTGCAATTTCTGATTCGTTGCGCTAGCAATAATGCATAACCATACAAAATACATGATATTAGGAGACCTCATCTACAAACAAATACGCTCTACAAGGAAAAAAAACAACAAGCTATAGTTTAATCATCCATCAACAATGCACTATCAGTCCACTAATAGATCTGCAATTTCTGAATCGTTGCGGTAGCAATAATGCATATACATACAAAATACATGATATTAGGAGGACCTCATCTACAAAGAAATACGCTCTACAAGAAAAAAAACAACAAGCTATAGTTTAATCATCCATCAACAAGGACTGGGCTATCGTCACACTACAAGGCGACCGCGCGACCCCGTCGTCTTCCTCGTCCCCACCGCCTCCCTCCGCCCTCGGCTCCGGTGGCCGAGCCACCGCCGCACCGCTCGCCTCCACGCTAACCCCTCCTCCTCCGCCGCCCACCGCCCGCCTCCTCCTCTTCCTCTTCTCCACCCCCGCCATCGGCACCGCCCACCGGGGGTCCCGCACCGCCCGGCCGGCGGCGCCATCGCCGCCCGGCCTTCCGCCCGTCGCCCGTTGCCCCCGCCGGGCCGCCCGCCGCCCCCAACCCCTCCTTCTAGGTCCTCTGATGGTGATACCCCCAGCAACTCTGACCTCCCTAACCCGCCGCCGCTGCCTCCTCCTTCTAGAAAAGGCCTACCACTTAGCTACCAGATTTGAGCGGTGTGGCCAGGCGCTAAAGCGCGAGCGTGACTACTCGCACAATAAACTTAACGCATCAACAATGCACTATCAATCCATTAACAGATCTATAATTTCTGAATCGTTGCGGTAGCAATAATGCATAACCATACAAAATACAGGATACTAGGAGGACCTCGTCTAGAAATTCAACAAAGTTGAGCAGGAAATACCTGGTCTTGGCTGTGTAGGGAGAGAGCGATCGATTGTGGTTGGCACTTACCCGATTAGGGATCTGGAGCGCAGGGCGGTGGGCCCTAACGCCAACGCGGCGGTGTGGATGGAACAAAGAGGGAGGGAAGAAGGGCGACAACGCAGAGTGAGGGAGAGGAAGGGAAGGAGGGCGGCGGCGGGCCCAAAGAGCAGGGCGGCGATACGATTGAGGGAGGGAGGGTCACGTCGGCACCATGGACGGCGGCGGCGAGGAGAAGGGTAGTGGCAACATCGGCATGGAGCGCAAGGTAATAGATAGAAAGAGCTAGGGTAGGAGAATATATAGAAGAGGTGGAGTTGATCCCACCCGTACATTTTAGATCAAGGGTCCACATATTCGGATGTGGGAATAGAAAAAAATATCCCAAGTATAAAGCATTAAATACAAGGCATTGCTTCTGTGTTAGCTAGATCCTAAAAAAAACTCAGTTCCATACCAAATTACATTGTTCTTTCTGATTTTTAGCATTGCTTAGGTTCGCCGGTATCCATATTTAACTTCATTTAATGCTTAAATTATAGGATGACTAAAGTATTTTTTTCATTGGACCATAAAAAGGATGTAATATCTGTGGATGAAAAATACATAATGTTTTGGACCATGACACCAAAAGTTATTTTAAATTATAATTTTAATTCAAATATTGTGATACCAATGAAAATTATAACACGATTAAATAGATTTAAGGCAAGGTCGACACATGATTTTCATATTTATAAAATAATGTTGCAAATGTATGTTTGAAGGTATGGAATAGCAAGTTATTTGTTTAACTTTCTTAAGTGCAATTATAGTCAAACTTAATGGTTAAATTGATTAAAATAAATGTCAGGCGGGAATTCTAATGGAAGTTAATGATTAAATGTGATGGGAATGGGGCTTGATCTTCTGTCAGGTGGAGATAACTCTCGATTTAGTGGAGAATTGACACACACCGATTAGAATTCCAATCAACAAGGTCAAAAACCCTACAATCATAACACGATGTCTCCTATAGTTATCAACCGTGCGTTGCCTTGTTGACCTCACCATGAAGGCTAAATCCTGCAAATGAATCAAATAGCACAAGTAAGAATAAGGAAGAATGCAATTTGGATATCGCAAATAATATGAAGCACATAAGTTAGGCTTTCGCAAACCATGCAAGAAAACTATTTGATGAGAAAATAATCTAAGCAAAACTTGATCTAAAAGTGGTAGCAACACATACTAATATAGGATAGATGGTACATGGTGGCCAGAGAGGTGGAGGCCAAGGGGGAGGATGACCAAAGGGCACCCTTGGGTGTGCTCCTATTGGTGGTGATGCATAACAACTTGGGCCGGAGAGCTCTCCTGTTACCTCACTGACATCACATAAGAAAGTACAATACTTGCACTACAAAGTAACTTGTTCCTCCTCATCGGAGAAGCAACACTCGCAAAAAATCAGAGAAGAAAATCACTGATTAGGGTTAGGGGTTCGAGTTCGGGGTTGCCGGGGAGGGATCCACGACCGGTGGACCTAGAGGGAGCTCCGTGGAACCAACCGGCCTGGCTGTGGCGGCGGATCGAGGGCGGTGAGGCCAGGCGGCAATGGCGCCCCGGCCGGGGTGGAGGGGGACAACCGGTGGCCGATGTCGGGGTGGGGGAGGTCGTCGGAGACGAAGAAGATGACTAAGGTGGTGGCGACGCCATCTTCTCAGATCCGGGCAAAGGGGATAGGAGGGGAGGGGAGGAGGAAGGAGAAGAGGGTGGGAGCGGGTGGTCCTCGCCGGCATCTTCCGTGCGGTCGTGCTCTCGAGCTCCGCCGCTGGCGCCTTCGCCACCGTCTGCCGCCCATGGCGCGCCCTCACAGCGGCCTTGAGGAAGGCCCTGGCGTCCACGCCATGCTCCGGGGGGCCGACAACAGGACAGTGCGGGAGCTGCGGCGGAGGAGGCAGACCGTCCACGGCCGTGGAGGAGGCGAATGGCGGCGACGACGACGATGATGGCACGGCGGGGATGGACGTCGAAGAGGAAGCCAAGGCCGTCGAGGGGTTCATGTACTGGTCAGCGAGCCGGTGGCGGGGGGCGGCTCGACGAAGCGGGACTTGGGCTTGGAGATGGAGGAGTAATGGCGGAGGAGCACGGGCGGCAGCGGCGGGCGTAAGGGCTCGAGACCACCGGCGGCTTCTCGGGGGCACCGATTTCTAAAGTGGAGGGGGTTGGTTACCCAGTTTTGTAGTTTGTGGGTGAAGTGTTCTATGTTTAATACTTCAGGGGTATGTAGACTTCTTCCTGCGGCGACTGCCAACTGGCACCATGACGATCGCATCCGTTTGTTGGGCCTGGCTTTATGGGCCGCAGGGATTCCATCCATGTCTTTGTTAGGCCTGGCTGGGCTGGGCTGGGCTGGGCTGCCATCCCCAATCCCCCGCCGAAAAAGAAAGGAGTTCGTGGTCCACACGGGGACTGGGCGTCTGGGCTGCTGGTTGGGGCGATGGAGTGCGCGGCGAAGGGGCTGGCCGGGGAGCCGTGCGCCGGCGGCGTCGCCGACCGGCGGTGCGGTAGCTGTGGAGCCGTCGCCTATTGCTCCCGCGCCCACCAGGTACTTCGTTTCCTTCACTCTACTCTCCCGTTTGAGATTTTAGCAAGGGTTTTGGGGCCCGGATGGAAGTTGGAATGGGACGGTCGCTGGAGCTCCAACGATGGCTGAAACGATCTGTGGAGCGGGGGTTGATCTTGGATTCTTGGAATTCCAGGGATCCTCTTGCCTTTGAGGCTTGAAATTCTTCAGAAGATGTTGGAATTGAATGGACTCTGCAGAAGATGCTCACGGGCACCACTGCGATGACATTCCTAGAATTCAAAGCAGATTCTATGGGTTAAGTTTTTGAGTTCATTTTGCATTTTGCAGTCCTTATTTTCAGTAGTCACTGAAGTTTAGAGGAGGGTGCGGTGTTGGTAACTTTGCATTTCTAAAAGGTTCTGTATTCTTTTTTCTCGAACACGCAGGAGAACTGCGTATCATTATATTAATAGGAGAAGAAGAGTCCAACATAGACTTACACACACACAACTCACACACACACAACTCACACACACACAAACCACTCACTCACACATACACCAAACTGTATGCTGGCCCTGACCAGGAAGACGGGGATTAGCCCACCCCCGTGGCGGTGAGCAGGGAAAGTCCCTTAGCTCCTGCCATGCTCCATAGATGGGCTTCGTCCTTTGCCATGACCAAAGCTGTAGCAATGCTGGGCGAGGCATTATTGAATACACAATCGTTCCGATGCCGCCAGATAGTCCAGCTTCCTAGGATGATAAGGGAGTTGAGACCTTTCCTCATGTCGCCAGTGACAGACTGGTCGACTTTTGCCCACCAATCATCAAAGGATGTGTCAGAAGGTTGAGGGGAAAGGACAGCTAGACCAACATATTGGAGCAGGGAGAACCAGAACTGCCGAGCGAAGACACAACCCACCAGAAGATGATGGATATCCTCAGCGCCTTGATCACACAGGGGGCAGTGTGTTGGGTGGGGGAGATTTCGCTTGGCAAGACGGTCTGCTGTCCAGCAGCGCCTGTGAGCAGCTAACCACATGAAGAACTGGCACTTGGGAGGGCCCAAGATTTCCAAATACGTTCATATGGTTCAAAGTGGATTGCTCCCTCAAATAGAGCATCATAAGCCGATTTGGTTGTATATTGTCCTGAAGTAGACAGCCTCCATACATGTTTGTCTGGTATGTCTTGCTGTACACTCCACACCATCAATGAGATCCCAGATAATCAGATATTCCATCAGCGCATCAACAGATAGTATACCTTGAAATGTCTTCCAGCCACTTCTGATTTGTGAGACCTTCTTGTACAGTTCGCTTGTTTGCCCTTCGTTTAGGCACTAGAGCAAATAATTCTGGGCAATTTCCTGTATGCTTTTTCCGTCCAGCCATTTGTCCTTCCAAAAAAGAGTAGAAGCACCATCTCCAACTAGTGTGATGAAGCTAGAGCAAGGAGGCTTTCAATGTCTCTGTTAACCTGGAGTGGAGGCTTGCCCAAGGTTTATTGGGCTCAGATTTTTTCAACCAGGGCCAGCGGACACTAGAGCATATCCCACACGTTGGTCTTGAGTCCAGAGGCCTCACCAAAAAGATGGAGAATATCAAGTGTCAAATTGATGTCAGCTGCAGCAGGTTGAAGAAAGAGGGCTACATCATCCGCATACAGAGAAATTCTGTGCTGGATCGGCTGACTAGACAGGGGCTGCAACAGACCTTCTTGTGATGCCTTCATGATCATCCAATTCAGCACATCCATGACCAAAATAAACAACATGGGAGAGAGAGGGTCTCCCTGGCGAAGTCCTCGTCGGTGTTGTATAACTTCCCCAGGAGACCCATTCAAGAGGATCTGGGTAGAGGAGGTGACTAGCAAGCCGCACACCAAATCCCTCCAGCGCGCTCCAAAGCCCATTTTACTAAGCACCTCTAAGAGGAAAGGCCATGAAACTGAATCGAAAGCTTTTGTGATATCCAACTTGAGAAGGATTCTTGGCTGTTTTTGAGAGTGTAAGAATCTAACAGTCTGCTGTACAATCATGAAGTTATCTTGGATAAAGCGCCCCTTGATGAAAGCGCTTTGGTTAGGGGAGACCACATCTGATTAAGGTGACTTGCCAATCTGTTGGCCAGAATTTTAGTCACAAGTTTAGCAAAACTGTGGACTAAACTAATGGGTCGAAAGTCCTTCACATGATCAGCCTCTGTCTTTTTTGGGATTAGAGTGATATATGCAGAATTTAGCATCCAAAGATTTCTGAATTTTTTCCCCCATATAGCTTGAATAGCAGCCAAGATATCCTCTTTGATGATTGGCCAGCATGATTTGTAAAATCTTCCAGTAAATCCGTCTGGGCCCGGGGCCTTGTCTGAGGGGAGATTTTTTATAGTGTTCCATACCTCCAAAAGGTTCTGTATTCATGTGGCATATAGTAACTTTGGGTCTTACAACATAACCTGAAATATGTCATTTCTTCAGAAATGCTGAATCAAGATATAGTCTAACAAATTGTATAAGATAGATTGGTCATGAATTAATTTGTATTCTGTTCTTTTTTTTGGCTTCATAAAGGATCATAAATGCCCAAAACGATAAAAATGTTAATTGTCACCTAATTTAATTGATCAGGCTCAATGCTAAATTGCTAATGAATTTCTAATCCTGTTTTACTCCCTTCCCCACCCTGGTCCACACATAAAAGTACCCACAATGAGGACACCACCACTGACTGGGTCCAGAAAAGTCTAGTACTTGAGGGAGAAATTCAAAGTATAGTTATTTGTCAAGCACTCATGCTATATTTTTATTAGTCTTTCTTACTGGTATGTACGATTCAAATCCTTTCAGATTATACATTGGAGAGTTCACAAAGAAGAATGTGAAAGGTTTGCAGAACAAATGAGGCGCATCGATCTGTTGAGTCAGTTTCCTTTCACATTCTTGGAACCTCCTGCACTGGTACTTCTCTTTACCCCCATTGTTTTCGTTCCAACTGCTATTCTAGCTCCCTGGAAATGTCATTGTGCTACCTACTATAAATCCATTCCTTTGCATCCTAAACTGCACTTTACCTGCATGAACTATTTCTAATTTTTTACTGTAAGCTATTTATATACAATACTAATCGGTTGTTTAATACAGATTAAAGAACTTATGTCTCTATGCTTAATGAGTTTCTACTCACAAGTTCTTCCTGTCTTTAGAACCATGAATTCCCAAGTACAGGGTGTTTCTTTTTGCAAAAGATCAAACTTCATCGGAAAGGGCTCTGGAAATCAGAATGTGTATGTGGCTCAGATGTTGCTTCTGCAACAGACTTAAGGTGTACTTTTCTCTGAAATCCTATTGCAAAAATCAACTCAGGCAATTGGCAACTTTGGTTTTCCTTTTTTTTCCATTTTATTTTTCTTTTCATGGGAGAGGCATTTTGATATTCATCCTTTTTATATCCATGTCATATCAATGTATGAGCTTCCATGTTTTCGTAAGTACTATTAATTAACTTTGCATATCACCATGACTAACTTAAAGAGAATGTGACATGTATCATTATAGTCAGAGTAGGAGGGAACTCCCATGATTTATGTACTTGTTTCAAGTATTTAAAAGAAACAATTTTCAATGTTGCCATGGAGCTTTTCCTCCTTATATGATTGGAAGTTCTCTGTAGGTATCTTAAGTTCAATTTTCACATGCACAGCTTAACTGCTTTTGATGTGAATAAAATCTGAACCAGAAACATGGTGCATTGGTCACCTTACTTTGACAGCAGAAACACAGGGCACTTGCTTGTTTTCTACCTCAGTTTTTTGTTTAATCACGTTGTCAGTTTTGTCTTGATATAATTCGAATATGAATAATCCTTATTCGTTGTTACATGCTGCCTTTTTTACTTCATTAGGACCTGTGGTCTTAGAAATTTTATCTTGTGTATGTTAATATGATAATATCTCAATATCTGGTTGTTACAAAACAAACTATTACATCGTTTTAGACTTTTAGTTTATCTGGTCTTTCTCTTTTAGTCTCAGCAACCATTGCAATTTCTGATGCTCTTTCTGCTATTACACAGCATCCCAGCTGAATGGAACTTGCAAAGCTCCATCTGCCCATGTACAGGTGCATCTCTACCTGTACTGTAGTGGCTAGCAGTATGTTTATCTTATTGTATTATCCCATTTTTGTAAATATCAGAACCTGAAGATCCTGTGCCTGTGGTCCTGGCAAGCTGGGAAGACTATTATCGGTGGAGATCCCTTCCCCTGCATTCACCTGTTGCAGTTTTACTTCATTGGGTATGTGCAATTCAAGATTTTACATACACTGCTTTTCAACTCTATATAGGGATGCAAGTGGGTACCCAATGGGTTTTTTGGGTCAGCCACTCTAGTTCATTTCATCTTCTAAATTATTTACGTGGCATGCCAATCTAGTTCATTTTTCTAAGTTTTGGGTCGACCCAATGACCCAAAAATATATGGACTTGCATCCCTAACTCTATATCATTGCCTGAGGTTCAATTTTGCAGCCACTTACTATATATCATTGCCTTCAACTCTCACGCCTCCCAACCTCAAGATATGATGGTCAGGACACCCTGTGCATTCACTATTTAGGTAATGACATTTCATCTTTTGTGTTGGAGTTCTTGTTTGCATGTGCGGCAGCATCAGTAGATGACTATTCTACTTTTTTTTGTTCACTGCTATCAATGTTAGAAACGACAAACTCTCAAACTGACCTTGTGGATGATAGTTAGAAACATTAGTACCTAACAGATCGGTATCTAACCAAAAAGTGATGTATAAATCCAGCTGTAGCCTGTTTCTTGAGAACTTTTAGGATGTTTACTCTCTGCTAGGTCTTGTTGCGGATGATTGCTTTTCTTGAAGAATTTTGAGGGTGTGGTTACAGTTAAACACATAATTTTACTGCATGTGTTGATAGAACTTTTAGGAAAGTCAAACTTTCTACTGAATTTCACTGGAAAAGCAAGCCTCTGTTGAATGAATAACATACCTTCACTGCATATTTTGGCTGGTACATGGTTGTTATTAGAGGCCACACAATACTGGCCATTGACTTGTAAGAAGTCTATTATTCGATTCAAGACATGAACATACTTGAATGCACTTTTCTACTTATTGGTGGGTTTGGACTTCCTTAGACTGTTTTTTCTTGAAGAAATCCATTAACTCTAGAGGCTGTTCAACAAGACAAATCTTGCTATTATCCTCACTTTTGGAAAAGAAAAGGAACTCTATTTAGGTTGTTATGCTTTCTTAGAAACATGGGATGCACATGGTGGTGAAACTTTTATTTGTATCGCTTAGGAACAAGGCTGATATGTATGCACTTAACTACACATCATGTGTTAGTCATGCCATAATTGATCAGTGTTACTGCAAACCATCACGGGGGATGGTCAATTTTATCCAGTAAAATATTCTTTTTTCTGACTGCGTAGATTCATAGCTCATTCATTATGATAGCAGCTACTGATTTTTGCTATCTTTAATGTCTAAAGGGCCTGAGAAGGAGCTACTACAGCTTGCAGCGTTTGGGGAACTACGTGCATTATTTCCAGGTATCCAGATTCACATTGAACTTGTGGGGCCAGAAGTTCCAAAATCTAGGTAAGCAACACAATGGTCCAATGTTGTAGGAGAAACACACAGTTTGGTGTTTACTGGTGTTTGTCTGCCATCCATTGTTTGTTGTTTGCTTGACAATTAGATGTCATTACCTTTTCCACTTTATCAATATCTATACCATTTTATATTGATGAATTAAAATATTAAAAAAGGTAGTTTGGTTGTTGCTAATGCAGCTGTAGTAGTGTTTTTTCTATCATCTTTGTATTTGTTTATTGTATGCTTTATTCAATAAGATCTACATTTCAAATTAGCTACTCTATGCTCAATAAATATATTGGTCTTGAGTTCATCTTCCTTTTCTTGGTTCTTGTATGATACCTGTTGCAGGGATGGTGAGGTTGTAAACATTTCCAGATATGCACGATGTTCTGATGAGAGCTGCTGTTGCAAATCTTCTGTTGGTTCTGAAGATTTGAATGGCGCTGCAGTGTCACTCAAACTATGGAAAGGGTTCTATCATGAGAGATGCAAAGATATAATGAAGGTTCTCTCTTGAATTACCCTTATTGCTGAAAATGTGAAGTTCCCCATCATATTATAGAGTAAAGCATGTCCTTAATTGAGTAACTCTAGAAAAATTGCTAACACTGACAAACTTTAACATGCATCATACACATATATTTATTGACTGGTGGTATACATAGTTTTAGATTCAAGCTAGTTCTAGAAGTACAAAGTTTTTTAATTTTTTCTGCTTATTTTATAGCTTGAATTTCTTATTCAGTATCTTTGTATGTTCAATTTTCCAAATAATCACTGGAATGTGTAGAGCTCATTTGCTAGCAGCCGTCTTTCTTCTTGAAAAAGAAATAGATGTATTGCTGCTATAAGATCCAATAATTTATAAACAGAGTTGACATTTTGGAGACAAAAGAAAGATCTGTTCATGAAATGAAAAATATATATATCAACATCCCCAAGTGGAAGAAAGAAAGGGCACCACCCACCCATGAGTCTGCCACCACTACCTGATTAATAACGATTTGCTCACCAGATAATTCAGTTGGTAGATACCCATTGAAACATATTTTATCCTTCATGCAGAAATGACTACCTGCTAATACTTTCCCTATTTGTAGGACTCAAATCCTCATCTTATTGTTGCCCCAAATGCTGGTGTTGCTGCGTATCCTAGTTGGATGCCAACTATTGTTAGTATCTTGTTCTTAATTGCAACCTCATGTTTTTTTCTTGAGCACACCCTTCTTTTTTGGGGTTAGATTGTCATTATGTTAAGAATTAATTATGCTGCTGCAGCTTACCAGATAATGATCATGTATTGCTTTGCCTTAGCCTGCAATAGGCTTTACTTACTGGTGCTCATTATCATTTGTATTTCATAAGGAAATAATAAGGCGGACTGGCATTCCTGCATTTTTTACGGACTTCTGTGAAGAAGCTGCACATCTAGCTTCCTGTTGCATAAGCTCCATAAGTGGTCAACCCCTCAAAATTCCAGTATGTTTCATTCTTTGTCATCGTCGTTTCTTTCCAATTATAGCCATTGAGTAATCAAATAAAGCTTCACAATCCGTCATCTCTTTTCCAGATCCAGGTAAATCCTTTCAGGCAGCCAGTTGCAGCAGATAACAGTGCACTATGCCTACCATGTTATTCAAATTGCTTTGTTTTTGGGATGTAAAATTGCCTCTGTGTCTCACAAGGAAATATTCAGAGATTAATTTGTTGAGAAATGACAATGTAACTTTCCAAAGAAGACAAGGGTGCTATGAACTATAATAAATTTTACGTGGATGGAGTTACCCCTCATTGTGCCAGTATATAAGAGAAATACAAAATTACTTGTATAGGGGAGTAGCCCTCCAAAATGGGTTGGCAACGACACTTAATGACTAAAAGATGGAGGGTTTTCTTTTCTGAGAGATGCTGGATGGGGATTTGAATTATGATTTATGTTGGTACTTGGGATTCGTCGATTCGAGAAGATGGGATCCACAAATGGTGGAGGACATTGGAAGGGCTAGGAGTCGCATGTGTACCAGCCCATACAAGGAGGAAATCTACTCTATCCGATCCTCTCTGAAAATATATTAGATACTGTAATTGTAAGATATATCCAAATCAACTGATTCTTGAAATATAGTTGTTGCACAGTTGGAAGATGTCAGATTATTTCTTATGGTGGAGCTGCATAATTTTGTTGTTAGCATCAATCTGGTGGACATAGATTGTAAGAACCAACTTCATCATAAAGACGCCCGGTGTTCTGTGTTCATATATCAGAATTATTTCTTGATATCATTACTCTAACTCTCCCAGGGCATGATGTTCGCAAGTTAGGAGAGTAAAATGCTAATTGCGTAGATTATGGAGAATATGTTGTTCCATGAGAGCACCAGAATGCAACTGCAAGTTTCTGGTTGCAACCCTTTCTCTCATCCATTATGATCTACATATGTAATAAAACTTTCATACATCATTATATCTACCATACCACCTTATCTCAAACAATGAAACTGCACACACCACTCCTGGAAAAGTAATGAGGTAAACCACAAATAATTGTATTCAACATAATATATATGTATTTGTATGTTAGTTTTCCATGTTCAACGTTGTGGAGAGAACTGGCTGAACACCTGCTTCTGCATCCTGATTTTGTGCCCCTTTTTCGCATTTTCATCGGCAATTAGAATATCATCTATCCATGAGACTATATTATGAGCCAAACTTTCCAGCACCCTTGAGTAGCTCTCAAGTATTGCCTGTCCAATGTCCTGTAATCAGGTAAAATGAAGATGCAAGAACGTTACTTATAATGCATTATCATTCTCGAATGCAAAAGCTGTTTACTTTTGTGGTGATTGAGCTTTTCTGGTACGAGATAAAAATGTAGGTGAACATGGAAACAGCTGAATTTTGCTTGTTTCTTATATATTAACCATTACCTTGTTGTACTGAATCTTGCTTGTATCCAGGGTAGTCTGTGACAGGCCTGGGAACCTCTGCTTCAAGCACAGGAGCAGGCTCCTGGCTCTACTTGCAAGGACCAGATTCTTGTCTCCATCAGCATTCTGCTCGGTAACATGCTCCCATTTGGACACCACGTGCGTTGTGCTTGCTTTTCTTCGCCACACATACATTGCAGCTTCAACGCGGTCTGCAATCTCAAGCGCCTCATGTTCTGAGCTCAAATTGAGGAAGTTGAGGAGGAGCTCTGGAGAGAACTGATCCCCTGAAGACATATACCGGTAGATGGCATCGCCTACACCCACCCTCCCACTCTGTGGAGTAACATAATATTAATATCTATCCAAAGCAAGCAAATGGGGCTGCTTGACAGAATGAGACTGTTTTGGAGAGTGGCGACTTTGTCTATGAGGATCAGATTATGCAACTGACATACCTTTGGAAGCGTCTCTAAGTATGACAAGGGAACTTGCATTTCAGATAGGATGCTGCTGTTGATCTCCATGGCCATCTTGTGGATCTGGCTTGCTTGGTCTCTCTTTTGCTGCAGTTCACGGTGCATGCGATCAGATAGGCCAGAGTCTGGGACACATGGCTCAGGTAACCACCATTTGTCTTCACTGCGCTGGAATGACTTCTTACTTTCGTTGAAGGATTGGTTCCTCTGATCGGCATACCAGAACTCTGCCTTGTCAAAGCTATCCAATATACCCTGAAAAAATAAATTCAGTCATACAATTTTTTCCTTCCAAAATCGATTGTTTGGAGTTTCCAGAATCATGTCAATTGAGACTAACAAGGAGCATGGTTTCTAGCTTCTCAAGTGCGGGAAGGTTCATCAGAATGTCTGATCTTGGTGAGGTTGCCATCACCTGTTGGAATCAGAAACGTGAATGTCAGCAGACATATGCCATGGGGATGAATCTTATGAAGAAGGTTTGAGATGACTGATGATCTGATGGCATTACATCATGTGTGCTTCCATCGGGCATGGCATGGACAGTCGGTGAGAACTCGACAATGTATTCACAAATTGAGAGTAGGCAGTCCATCTCCCTGTTCCACATTGACCTTTTCTCAGGGGAAAGTGACTCCAATCTGTGGCAGGTGCCAAACACAGTTGCTGCAGCAAAGAACATCCAGTGAAGTTAGCACACTTTATTCTTCATCAAAGTGAGTTTAAAGGATGAATCTATCTGGAATTTCGACAGGTCGGTACCATAGAGGTTGGTGATGGCATTGGAGATGGCCACAGCAGTGCAGACACCTTTGCCGCCCCCTGACATGTCCTCCCCAAGCAGCAACTTGGTGTACTTCTCCTTCATCAGCTCCATC
This sequence comes from Echinochloa crus-galli, assembly GCA_900205405.1. NCBI lineage: Eukaryota > Viridiplantae > Streptophyta > Magnoliopsida > Poales > Poaceae > Echinochloa > Echinochloa crus-galli. Next base: position 329,921 of record OAMR01000393.1, on the reverse strand, counting down.
TCTGAACAGAAGTCATCAAGCTTTATAAAAAAAAAACTCAAAGGCACATAACATCAGGATTCAGGAGACGAGGTGGCAATCCATTACCTTCATCTTCCATTGACTTCTCATCGACAGCCTGTTGCAGTTTCTTCATGCTCATCTTGCTCATTGACGGCGAGAGGCGCGATGGTGCTGCAACCTTGGACGACGCTGTCCGGCTCATGGCCTGGCTACGTCCCCGAGGTGACGACGACGCTTGGTGCTCCTGCTCATCGCCGCTGTCGGAGAACGAGGCGACGCGGAACAGCGGCCGCGCGTAGTCACGGTCGTAGCTGTGGCTGTGGAACCCTGGGAACCCTGAACCGTCGCTCATTGCTGTTCTTGGGCGTGCTGCTCGTCCACGCCTGGTTCAGACAACCTGCAGGCTGCAGCAGAGATGGATTGCACAAGAATGGCGATGAAGCACCAAGTGTTGTCCTTTTGGATGAGGATTGTTGTTACAGCTCTGCGGAGCAATAATAAGGCACAGTCCTGGCGTGCCTAGACGATAGGGGGTTTCAAAGATGTTAATTATATGCCATGTGAGCCATTTGCCCCCACAATCAGGACATTTTGATTGCATTGGTGGTTGGAGTGTGGTCGTGCAAGTTCATGACTGTCGCCGTCAACACTCAAGGAAGGTACATGAAGAGGCGAGGCTTTGTGGTAAAAAAACTAGCACTGATTACGTTGAATTTCCACCGAAACCAGCAGCTGCAACTTTACACGATGACTCACCGATATGTGGTTCCGATCGTGAATACACAAGAGCATACATGCATTCCCTCTGCTTAGGTAAATAGGAGTATATGAATATAGACATGCACACCGTACCGTTTCTTTCTTTTAATTTTTTTAGAATGGCAATTACCATTTCTTAGGAACAACCACTGCCAGAAACTTCAACATCCGCCCGCCCCCTCCGCCTCGGCCATTTTTGGACCCGGTGCTGATAGGGCTTCAGCACCGGGTCCAACGGCTAGGAGCGGGGGCGGCGCTGCGGTGCGGCGGGGCGAGCACATTAGCACCGGGTCGTGGCAAGACCCGGTGCTAATTCGCCCCCTTTAGCACCGGTGGCAGCCAGCAACCGGTGTTAATGTGCCCGAGGCCATTTAGCACCGGTTGCTGGCTGCAACCGGTGCTAAAAGGGGACCATTAGCACCGGGTCTTCCCACGACCCGGTGCTAATGTGTTTGTTTAAAGTGGCCTCTTCCTCCCCCGCCCGAGCCAGCTGAACACTTGGCGCTGTGTTCATGTTGGCTCGGCCGGGAGAAGAAGGGGAGGTGCTGTCCAATTTTTTTTCAAAATTTATGAAGATTCTACTCATCTAAGGAGTACTACAAGGTACACTCTTTCATTCTCTAATGTTTTATTTAGCTTGTACTCCTTTTATGCTTTACATTTCTATTTATTATTAAGTGCACAGTTATTGTCTCCAACTCGGCGGATGAAATATCTTTAAATTATTTGTAAATTATAGATGTTGAAGCTGAAGGAAGAGTGCCTAGAGAAAGAAAGAATCGACGCATTTTCAGAGCAGCTCGTCGGATGGATCTGCGACGAGGTCGTCAATCCCCGAGAAGAATACCACGTATCAATATTGGAGGACGTGCCGGATAGCTCAAAAAGTCAGGCAGCATCCTAAGTTGTAATTAAATACAGTTTAAACAATAACTCGAGTGCAATATATATTTTGTAATATATATATATGTCTTATATTTGTAATATATATGTCTTCTATTTGATATACAGCTAATATGAATATAGAGTCGTCCGAATACGCATTAGAATACACGTATTAGAATATATACATATATACACGTATATAAACGTGCATGCATGGCTATTGAAAAAAGAAAAAAAAACCGGGGCCTTTAGCACCGGGCGTAGACAACAACCGGTGCTAAAGGGCCTGCCAGCCTCGCTGTGGTGGCAGGCCCTTTAGCACCGGTTGCTATTTGAAACCGGTGCGAAAGGGACCCTTTAGCACCGGTTATTCGACCTGGTGCTAAAGAGTACACCCTTTAGCCTCGGAAGATTGGCACCGGGTGGCGGTGCTAAACTTCCTTCCCACCCGGTGCCAATGTTAGTTATTCTGGTAGTGAACACAGGGTGTCGCTAGAGAAAAACATGTAATGATAGAGGGCAATGTATCCTATGCAAACTAGGTTCGTGTGCAAACTATGCAAACTCCTACCACAACCGCTGGATTCCCATCCGATGACCACGTAAAGAGGTAGGCCATTTTAACACTTAAACCCTCTCACCATTAACTTTCCTAACTAAAAACCCCTCCTAACCTCACCTTAACGCTGTTTCCCCGCGACCCTGGACGTCGTGCCGAAGCCGTCGGCGCCGAGCTCGCGCTCGTTGCTGAAGCCGTCGGTGGCCTCGTCGATCTCCTCATACGAGAAGATGTGGGTGGAGAGCGAGGTGGTCACGCACTCACGCTGAACTCTTTCCTGTGCGACGTCGATGGCGTCCCGTCACGGATGAGGCCGGCCGGCGACGACGCCGATCGCTTCCTCTTCCTTCACCCGTGTAGCGAGTGATCAGAAGAGGGCGAGGACGAAGTATGAGAAGGAACAGGAACAGAAGGGCAGCTGCGATTCCTGCTTGTCACAGAGATTGAACATCATAAAGATAATAACGATATGTGTAGTATAATCAATTTTGTTTCAGTTAAGGATGAGAATAATGCAACATAGGGATTGCTTGTTTTGATAGTAAAGCTATAATTACCTGACGAGATTTTGATTATTCTTCGAGTACCTGCATAGAACAAATCAACTTAATACAAGAATCTGCACTCCCCGCCGCGCTCCCTGCACTCGGCGCATTCTAGCTTCGCCGGCCACTCCGCGAGGAATCCTTCATCGATCATTTACTGGAACTCACTAGTTGGCTTCTTCTCCTGGAACTCACGCACCGGCACGCACACTAAGCTGCGGTTCTTCTGCACTCAGAACGGCGCACTGCCGTCGCCACTCCAGTTGGAGATGTAAGCTCCCATCGTGTGGCGGCTCTGGTGAACACATGCCGATGGCGGCAGCAGGTTATGGAGCGAGCAGTTGTAGACGAATACGAGGTTCCTGTTCGTGTCGCTGATGTTGAGCGGCAAGAGGAACAGGCCGGCGGGCACGTTAAAGCCGCGTCGCCGACGAAGGTCGCCTCGACGGCCATGACCAGCGAGCTGTTGTCACAGAAGATATCGCCGACACGGTACATGCGCTCCCTGAACGTCGTGCTGAGGTAGGTGCGGTTGGACTCGGCCATCCATGGCGGCGGCGGCGGCGGCGGCGTCCGTCCTAGGCTGCAGAGACTCGAGGGCGGCGGGCGATACGATGGGGTTAGGAGGGATTTTTAAGTTAGGAAAGCTAATGATAGGAGGGTTTATGTGTTAAAGTGGCTTACATCTTTGTGTGGTCATAGAATGAAAATCCAGCAGTTGTTGTAGGAGTTTGAATAGTTTGCACACGAACTTAGTTTGCATAGGATACGTTGCCATGATAGAGAGGCTGATGTAAATGCACGGGATTATCATCTCATAGCTAGTGGACCAATGTACGTTTGGGAGTTTGAATAGGGCAGAGGGGTAGCATGCCATGGGTCATGTTGCATGCATTCATTCCTACTAGGTACCAATAGCTAATTTTGTAAGCTATGTGATCATTGGTCTCCATCTTGCATAAATGACACTCCTCTTTCCCACTTTCTTTTTCCAGCTCATCAAGGCTGTGCCTACCATTCAAGATACATGTATGGTATGTGTAGGTGTCTTCCCTTTTTTCTGCATTTCACTAGTCATGATACACACAAAAAGATAGTAATGTATTACAATCTGTTTCGTCCAGTTGTATCTATCATCATTATGTAACTAATGCGTACTAGATCAGTAGGATATATATGACCTTGTTGCCCGGCCGAACAGTCTTGTCAAACATGTTTGGGAAGGTAAAGGAGCTACGCAGACATGCACTCCATTAGTTGAAGCTTCTAAGCAAAGCGAGATATAGTATATGTAACTTCGTGCTTGCCATGATCGTCGACCTTGATTTTTTTCCCTTGAAAAAGTTTAGGCAAGGAAATGTTTATCATGTTAGATCAGGCTAGGACTTTGGAGAATACATAGACTATAAGGAAGTGGCCCGTCAGTACGAGGCAACTAACTGTTGTTGAAGTAGCACTCCAATTGGGTCATCCAATCGGCCATTTACACTGAAGAATTCATAATGAGATGACTCGTTTCTTCTCGTTTGTGTGCACACTGTTTAACAAGAAGAGTTAATTTTACAGGCTACAGCTATTTGCACCTAATAACTATAAAAAAACTTACAACTTTTGTGACTAGTTTTATGAAACCACGACTACTTTCTTGGGCCAGGCTCACCCACGCACAAAATTCTGCGTGGATATCAGATTTGGAGTTTATAAGGCAGAACAAAAAATACTAAATATATCTTTAAGTCTAAATTTAATTCATGTAACCATTCTCGTTGCATCCCAGCTTACAAATTCATGAAGCTGAAGGTGAAAACCTTAACAATTACCAAAACAAACTTTTTTTTTTGAGGAGAAATTACCAAAACAAACTGATCCGGTAAAACGATGTTTAGTCCTTTTGTTTCGATGCATCTGAATCTCGGCCCAGGTAAAGCCGATGAGCCGGTATGCAGCATGGTTAGCCAATCCGGGCCAAGAATGAAAGTGGGCCAGATCTCACATCTCGTGCCAGGCCTAGTTGTGGGCCTGCAATCTTATCCATTACCGTTTGTAAGAAAACCAGAAATTCACGGGGTCGAAATGAAAGTGTTTTTTTATGCACAGATTAGCATTATGATCTCCCTCAGGTTTTACACAAACCTGCCAGCTATTTTCCCAAAAGTAATTCGAAAATTCAAAGTCAAATAGTATTATGTTGCTCCGTTTGTGTTACGGCCTTTACAATCATTTTCTAGTGTTCCGATTGTTTCACCATTTCTTATTTTTTCTTTCTTATCATCAAAGCCGTCTCACGCTTTCTTCGCTATCCTCGGTATTCCTTGAAGCAAACATTTAAATCGGATCAGTGCCATCCACCAAATTTTTAGTCTAGTTTAATTAAAAGTGACATTTTTTACTTGCAATTTTTTTTTGTGCAAAAAATACTGTATTGTTGGGATAGTATGGCTGGATTCAGATGAAATGCAGTAGCATCTGCCATAGCAACTTACCACCGCACGCAATATTAGGCATCCCATTTGCCAATGAACGGTCCGTGCTGCAATACGGATGGTGATGAATAGTAGTTGTACCTGTACTGTGCTGCGCACTTCAACAATATTTCCCCTCTCATCCGGTTGCCTATGTTGCAGTGGCGCTACGAAGAATTTCTTGACATATGTTTATAGAGCAAGAAAATAAACTACCAGCTGAATTAAGTAAGAGTGAGTTAAAGATGATATATAAATATATAGTTTTTGGTATAAGAGTAGTTTATGAAAACATTGCTTTTTTTGGTTCGTTTGGATGATGGGTGGCACACTGGTACACCGACACGGTGGACTTTAAGGGCCCCTTTGGTACAGCTCTTGGAGCAGCTCCACCAATAGCTCCATCTGAAGCCCTACTAAATGAGTGTGCTCCACCAACAGCTCCACCGGCTTCACCCATGTAGCTGTTTTCATTTTTTACTAGGGACTGGAGCTCGAAAAACCGAGCTCCACCAGCTCCTCCTCCCCTTTACGGTAAATTGACCTAACTGCCCCTGGCCTTTCATTCTATTTTCACGAAATTGCCATCGTCTCTCCCGTGCTTCCCCTCGTCTCCTCTCTCCAAGAACCGACGGCGGCGGCGGCAGCGAATGGCCGGCCGGACGGGGGCGCCTCCTGATGGGATCCCCGGCGGATCCGACGAGCAGGCAGCCGATCCGGCCGTTGGGTGGCGAGGCGCCGCGCCGCCCGCCGGTCTGTGGCCAGGAGGCCCACCGGCAGGGCCGATGGGGTCGCTCCTGGCCGCCGCGGGCGCGTGGCCCGGCGGCCCCGCCGCTACCAGCCTGGGCCCAGGCCTGTCTCTTATACACATCTGCGGCGAGCTCTGAAGCACGTGCTCAAGACCGGCTACCATCTGCTCCAGGGGCCACCTCTGCTCCAGTTGTGGCTGCCTCTGCTCGGCGACGAGGTGGCCGGGCACCGAGGCCGCCGCCGTCGGCTCCAGCTCCTCCTCCTGCATCTGAGCACATCGACCTCACTGATGACAGGTAATCAATCTATTCTACATTCAACCATGTACTGCGAAAACTTGAGTCTTTGCATGTCTGATGCCTTGCTAAATGACGTTGTGATTCACATACGCATGGTTTCTTGGCCCCTTCATCTGTCTTTGTTCCCCAGTAGTTTCATTCGAGTAATCATGTTTTTGGTGTTGTACTGATGACAGCTGAAGACCTAAGATATTACTGCAATGTTGCCACATGATAATGTCTTCCTGATGAAGTTCTATGCTGACTGCTGAGCGGTCTTTTTAGCTATCCGGAATGGAATGTTGAAACATGTCTAGTGGTTCTTGTTCGTCTGAATTTTAGAAGCCAATTTGCTTGTTTAGTACTAGAGCACAGGAATATGATTTCTAGTCTTGTTTGTTTCAGTTAATTCTGCTGGGCAATGAAATCAGTTAATTCTGATCAATAGGCCGGGCAAGTTGCCTGGGATCTGTGATGGCATTCATTTTGCTTATCTGCAATGTGGAGCCATGTCCAACATTTGTGTTTTATCTGAATTTTCACAGGACTTTGGCTGTTAGTCTGGTTTGCTTCAGTTTAGTCATTGTGGGCGCGCTGAAATTGTCTGCATTGGTACTGTGAATTATTTTTTTTCCTAGTGTAGTGATTAGATAGACAATTTTTCCTGCTGTATACAAGCAATCCATCCTTGGGATGAGAATGAAAATGTGATTTACTGAACTGCACAAGTTGAATGAAAAATGTGAGAATATTATTGTTCAGAAAACTGATGGAATGAGAAAACCACAATAAGAATTCAATCTGTCTGCTAGTCTCCCTGTAATTTAGTCATAACTGGGAGATCTTCTTCGGGGACTGATTGGATGCATGTAGTGTAGTTATAGTATCTTGTGCTAGAGCTGGTCACTGCTCTTTTATTACTATGGCAGTAATAAAAGTACTGTGTTTCAGGAATGAGGCTGACTGGTGTGATGAAAACCTTAGGATTGTCTGTGAGATCTTTGCAGAAGAAGTGCAGAAAGGAAATCGTGCAAATACACATCTGAACAAGGGTGGGTATAAGAATGTGATTGCAAGCTTTAAACAGAGAACGGGTCTTGATTACACCAGAATACAATTCGTGAGAACAGTGATGAAGTGGAGAGTCCTTCTGAAAATGCCGAGCTATCCAATGGACAAACAGAAGATGATTGTCGCGGCAACTATGTGCCTGCATAACTACATTCGTGAGAACAGTGATGAAGATGAAGATTTTCGCAAGTGTGACAGGGATCCTGATTATGTGCCAACAATACCTAAAAGATATAGAAGGCAAAATGCAGGAGATACATCTACTTCAGAAACCGATGATCGAAACATGGACAAATTCAGAGATGACCTTGCAAGGGCAATATTTCTTGCAAGATCATCATGAGATACATGTAAGTACTCTGCTCCTACATTTGTGTTGTTCTGATTTTCCTGACTCTCCTGTGTATATGCAATTTCAGATTTTAATCATCATGTATTGCTATTTCAGATATAACAATTACTTGTATGTTTACCCATTTTCCAGACTGAGAAAGCTTTCCTCAAGCAGCCTAAGGTTTTCCTCAGGTGAATGGCTATTGCCTTGTCTGTACTCTGTATTCTCCATGAGCTACACATTTCTTAGCAGAAATTTCTTCTCTAGATCTTCAAAGCTCTAGTATTCTGAAGGTGGCCATTGTTATTTGAGATAGTGAAGTGTAGGAGGTGTCTCTGTTCTTTTGTTCTAAATGGAAGAAGTACCTACTTGCGAAATTGTAGCTACAGAACTAAACCGAATAATGTCTGAGTTGTGTAGTTGTGAATAGCATTGAAATTAGCATGTTTACACTTACAGATGTGTTGTGGCACTAGTCTGAAACATGCCTCTGATGTGTGGTCTAGTATGCCATTAAGTAGCATCAGTAGATAGCAGAGTACATCCTGTCATTAGTCTCTGTATTTATTCCCGGATCAGGCCTCATTCATTCTGAGATTATAATTCAGCAAGCGAATTGAACTTGTGAAAATCCGAGAAGAAAGTTGTCCTGTATTTTGCAGCATGGAGTTTCAAAATCCAAATGATGGATCTAAATGCTTAATTATGTAACATCTCTAAGTTGGTCAGTTCAGTTTGCTTTTCTTGTGTTCGTGCATAAAGTGAGAATACTGTGCAGAGCATTTTTCAGGATTCCATAGGCATAGTGGGGAGTTGGTCAGTTCAAGGATTTTTCAGCATTTTTCTTGGTGGATGGTGATTTGCCCCTACCCTTTGATGTTTTATTCAGTCGATGACCCGTTCATGGTTGTTGATTAGCAGTCGCCTGGTGTGCTGCACACATGTCTGATGAGAATTGGGATTGCTTTGCTTGATGTGCTGCTTGGTTTTTCTACCTACTGTGTATGTGGTTGTAAATGAGATAAGGCGGGCTGTCTGGATGGTGATGGCCTGTAGCCTTGGATGTCGTAACTCTGCTTGAGCATCATCCGAATACGATAAGGCACAGGCTTAGGAGCAAGAAGGAAGGCCCATGATACATGAACTACAGCCTGTTTGTGCACCATGGGCATATTAGGCAATTGAACTTTCTCCTCCATTTAAAAATACAAAAGGAGCTGTTTTACCAAACACCTTTCTAAAATAGCTCCAGCTCCATCAGAGAAGCTGCTCCACTAGTGAAGCAACAAGTGGAGCTGTTTTTGGTGGAGCTGGAGCCGGGCCCTAAATGTTGGTGAAACAAGTGAAGTGGTAGTTCGCCACGTGCACTTCGTCTTCCCCCACCTGTCCGACCTCTCTCTTTCTCGACTTTCAGTTGCAGTTGCGGCTGCAACTCGTGCTCCAATCCAAGCTCCCACTCCTTTACCTGAACGCGAAGCAAAGTAGCCGGGGGGAAGCTGGGCTTGCCGCCGCGACTACCCCTGCCTCGCCTCGGCTTGGCCTGCTCATCTGAGATGCCTTCTTCCCTGCGGCTTCAACTTCAGGGTGAGATGAGATTCCTTACCGCACTTTGCTTCGCTTCCGATTAATTTCTGACTTTAGTTGCCTGAGTAACTACGCTGATGGCCCAAGACCCTAGACTTAGAAATCAGGAGTGCGGAAATTAGTTCGGGATTTTGGCAAGAGGGTACAGTTGGGGTGTCCGCTGATCAAGCAATATCCATACTGAAAGAACCATTCCCCCAATCCCCCCTGTAAGATTATTACTGTTGTTTTTTTCAAGCTAGCTGCCTGCTAGGTTCTCCGTTCTCCTGCAATTGCCTCAATCGACCAGATCCCTAGCTTGTTACTGAATCTTTTCCGCCTAAAACTGATTCAAATCGTGTAGAAGTGTTTCATTTTGTCTTTGAAGTAGTCCATCACGAAATCGCCCTTTGATTGTTTCGGGAATTTCCTCTTGGAAAACACCTAGGAGATTCAGCATTCCCTTTCATTTTCTGTTGAAAATCTTGCCTCAACTACTAACTACAGAAACACAATACTATCGCTGCCCCAACTCCATCAAAACATTTGTAGCTGTATGTCTGAAACTCTGAATAACCGAACCTTTTTCTTCTTCCCCTTTTACAGCCTGTCCATTATTCAGTATCGCATCAGTGGATTCTGAAGGTCGACTAATGTGATGTCAATAGCGTGCTGCTTGCCTGTCGTCGAGTGCGTGTACTGCCTGGCATGTGCGCGGTGGACATGGCAGCGCTGCCTCCACTCTGGGGGCTACGACAGTGAGACCTGGGGTGTTGCATCGGCTGCAGAGTTTGAGCCTGTGCCACGGTTGTGTCGGCTGATCCTCTCGGTCTATGAGGACGACCTTGAGAACCCCCAATGGGCGCCTCCAGGGGGTTATGGCATGGAGCCACGTTGGGTGATGCACCGGAGGACATATGAGCACGCTCATGGCCGTGCCCCGACATACCTGCTGTATGTCGATCACTGGCACTCAGATGTTGTGCTTGCTGTCCGGGGGATGAACATGGCGAAAGAGAGTGACTACGCCGTCCTTCTGGATAACAAGCTTGGACAGAGGAGGTTTGATGGTGGCTACGTGCACAATGGTTTGCTCAAGGCCGCTGAGTGGGTGTTTGATGCTGAATGCGATGTTTTGAGGGATCTACTGGAGAGGAATCCTGGTTACACGCTCACGTTTGCTGGGCATTCTCTTGGTTCTGGTGTAGTGGCGATGCTGGCTCTGGTGGCGGTGCACAATAGGGAGCGTCTAGGTGGCATTGAAAGGAAGAGGATACGCTGCTTTGCAATGGCACCTGCTCGGTGCATGTCACTCAATCTGGCTGTCCGGTATGCAGATGTTATCAATGCTGTTATTCTTCAGGTAAGATACCATGCATCTTCAGTTAAGCACTATGGCATCAAACTGCTCACTCTTTTATAATTCTGTTGTGTCCTTATTATCGCCAAAGTTAACAATGGAGTCTCCTCTCATTATATTTTGCTGTTACTGCATAATAGACCATCCCGTATATCAAACCTATGCTAAACAATTATTTGTTGTAGAACCTGAAATGTAGTTGTTTCGTGGTTGATAATCTATCTTATCATTAGTTACATCAAGCAATCATCTGAAATACGCTTATGTTTTTTCTTATTCTTGTTTGATGAAACAGGATGATTTTTTGCCTCGCACTGACATTCCATTGGAAGATCTTTTTAAGTCACTTGTCTGGTAATAAGGCTTAGTTGTTATGTATTATTGACATGGTAACCCATATGGTAGGGTTTATGATCTATGTATCTTTTTCAGGGTACCTGATGTAGTCCTCTTTGTACAGCTTGCCATGCCTCTTATGCGGAAGGTGCCTTATAGACACTTGTATACCTGAAAGCGTGATGTTGAGAGATCCAAGGCGCCTCTATGCGCCAGGTCGGCTCTACCACATTGTCGAAAGGAAACCTTTCAGGTATTCATATGCCTTGCATTTCTAAATTTTTCTCTCTATATGCCTATTTATCATCTTAGGAAAAATAGAACATGTTTCTCCTTTGACTATTATCAATTCGTTAGCTTGTCTAACTAAAATAACACACAATTTTTTGGATGAAAAATTGGACACTTTTTTCAGAATCTTTCTTGAGGTAATAACTGATTGCTGCAGATGTGGAAGATACCCCCCAGTTGTAAGAACAGCAGTTCCAGTTGATGGCAGATTTGACCACATTGTCCTCTCTTTCAATGCAACATCTGACCATGCTATCATATGGATAGAAAGAGAAGCTCAAAAGGCACTAGATGTAAGTCTGGTTCTGTTTTCTTGATTGACTAATTTTCCATGAATAACTAACCAGCAGTGTTTTCCTAGACGGTTTTAAACGGCCGTTTAGACGGGTTTAAACGCTAGACGGTAGGCGGCCGTTTAGACCGTTTAGGCCGTTTAAACCCGTTTAAATCCGTTTAATCCGTTTAAAGCCCGTTTCAATAGCCGTTTAAACCCCGTTAAACCCTAAACGATGGTCGACCGACTAGCCTCCGTTTACCGTTTACGTTTTCATTGCCTACAGGTTAACCAGTGTCATTTTGTTTGTGGTGCTTCTGAAAACGGTAACACATGCCCATATACTGTTTCACAATCAAGAAAACCTTTTGTATCCTTTTGCAATCTCAAAAAGAGGGGGACATTTTCTATATGTTGATTGTAGCATCAGTCCCTTAAATCATTATGCTGAAGATTCACAAAAGCTATTTCATCACAAATAATTTATTTTTGTGATGGTCATTGCAAAAGTGTTGTATGGCATGCAAATTAACAGTTCTGTAACCTGTCGTTTCAGCTGATACTGGAGAATGAGAAAACTATGGAAGCACCTGAAATTCAAAGGATGGGTGATGAGGTCACCATATCAAGGGACCACGCTGAGGAACAGCAGGCGGCACTGAGGCGTGCGGTTGCACTAGGGGTTGCTGATGTTAATGTGCCATCAACATATGGCACGTTCAATGAAAATCCTACTTCTGAAGCCGATGAGGCCTCCCCACTGCTACCAGACAGCAGCAGGCGCAGGACAGTCTGGGACGAGTGGATCTCAAGGATCTTCGAGAAGGATGAATCTGGGCAGATGGTTCCTAGAAGATGATCTTGACAACAGCTCAAGACATGTTGGCTGGGCCAGTTCTTGATGCTAGCTGATCTTCCCACCTCTTCAAGTCTATTTTGAAACCTTGAAACGGTGATGGAAGGGAAAGTAGGAGTTATCAGTTAGAACAGGTTTTTAGAGGTGACAAATAGGTATAGCAATGAATAAGTTTGCCCTCTGGTAGCTAAAAGTTGCAGGCTACTTTACTTTCACATGCAGAGTATGAGGTTGAGCATGATATTGGTAGACCTAGAAGATGTGGTATGTGTATGTATAACACCAGCCGGGTGTGGATAGAATAGAATCTTGGCAAGAACATCTGGTAGGAGGAATTCACATACAAGTTCGGGACACTGGTTGAAGATACATGTCCTCTGAAAAAGCAATGCCGGAAGAAGCACCTCTTGCCGTACCAGTGTGGCAAGCAGGCAAACAAATTAGCATGCAGTGTCAGCGCATTGCTTGACTGAGCTAGCTCTGACTTGCGTGACCAATCGATGAGTACCGTGACCAAATGAAACTATTGCCCAATTTGTATGGTCTTCGAATTACATATTCAGATAAATCTCTGGTCCAAATTGACAACAATTCAAATTGAACGTATCCTATTGCCCAATTCATTTATTGGGCGAAGGATCCAAGGCAGCCAGTCAGGGTTGCCAGCATTTTCTGAGTCAAATGTTAATCGCTAGGTTAATATGATTAATTAATCAACGTGGCATCCACCTTGTTGCTAGCAAAACAAGCGGCATTGCTAGCGTCAGCTGACGTCGGCCACGATCATCCCGGAGATTCAGTGCCGTCGCTTCTTAAATGCACAATGTAACTTCTCTTGCTGTATCAACCGTCAACTAAAGATCTAAGGGACAGAATACACTGTAGGGAAAAAACTAATCTATTCATCCTTTTTCACCGAGGAGGCCAGCGAGCGGGACGGGCGGGCTCTATTCCCGCGCGCTGCGCCGCCTCCCGCGCGCTCGTGTGTGCGCCGCCCCCGCACCTGCGTCTCCGAGCAAAGAGAGAGGAGAGCTGTCTCTTATACACCCCCGTGCGCTGCCCTGGAGGTCCGTCCGTCCGCCCTGGTCCGTCCGCGGAGGAGCGGGAGTTCCGTCCGCCCTGGTCGCCGTAGAGGAGAGGGACGCGGCCGCCGACGGGACGCCGTCATCAGGAATACAGTAAGCCCTTTTGTTTTCTGTTACCTAAGCGTGTTTTAGGGCAATTATTCACGCACTGGAGGATAAACTGGAGGATAAATTACTCAAGCACTGGAGGATAAACTCAATTTATGTAGCACTGGAGGATAAACTCAATTCATGTAGCACAGTAAGCACTGGAGGATAAACTCAATTTATGTAGCATTGCCTTGAATAAACCGTCTAATGACCAAGAGAACGTTGAGCCAAATGTGCAGCAAAAAGATGACTTGTTTAGTGGTGCACAATTGAAGAGAAAGGAGGTCAAGTCAAAAAATTCAAGAAGGAAAAAATCTTTTCTTGATAAATTACCCAAGGGTAATCGTAGTATGCCAACCAAATCCACTGAACCAAAGAAGAAAAAAGTAAAGGTATGTTCCCAACTTGCAATCTAGAAATTTCTACATGCTGTTGCCATTATCCTTACGCTAACTAATTATATTTCTTTTTGCAGAAACAAAAGCCAAATGATGGTGTACAACCCCAAAAGGAAGTGATGAATGATGGCATCAACAAAGGAGCAATTGTGGAAGTTGAAGAGCACAATGTCATTGGCAATTTTATCCAACTTGTGTCGGCTCCAATTTATGATGACGATATTCTTCATGTTGATGATCTGTTCTAGTATGTGCAAGTTGGCTAGGTAGTATTTTGGAGAAAGCTAACTATAGCATTTTGTGGGCTAACTATAGCATTTTGTGGCCTAATTGTATAAGTGAATGGCCATGTAGTAGCATTTGTTGCACTAGAATATCATTTTGAGTGATTTCAAGTGCCATGTATTGGTGCTGTACTTATGAATGTCACTTCAAATGATATAAAAAATGCAAGCTTTGTTTTATATTATGATGAGTATGTTAATTTCTGGTGTTGTCTTGTTAATTTGCAATTTTTCTATATTTGTTCAAATAGTTGAGGAAAATTCTATGGCCAAGTTGGTGCACTGGGAAGGGGACTTGGGAAGGGAAGGGAAGCTCTGGTTCTGTTAGATGTAGAAGCAAAGGTACGTTGTGCCTTTAAGAAGGAAAGGTACTGAATCCGCGTCCGCTCTTCCAAAGTCTCAAGTTTGCCGGGCGTTGACTCCGCCGCGATCGCGGGAGTTTTTTCGTTTCCACCGAGGCTTCCGGCCGCGAGACGCTGCCGACGACGTCACTGCAGCCATGATGATCGCGACCGCGGCGCTGCCGGCGGCGTCCCGCTCGGTGGCGGCGCTCCTCGCGGGCGAGGGCGGGGTCCCCGCGGACGAGCTGCGACGGCTGGAGCGGAAGCTCGCCAAGGCGCGGGGCCTGGCGGCGGACGCCGAGGCGAAGGAGGGCCGCGACGCCGGCGCCAGGGCGTGGCTGCGCGAGCTCCGGGACGCGCTGTACGAGCTCGGCGACGCCGTCGACGACTTCCGCCGCGCTGCCGCCCGCCGGCAGCTGGAGGGCCGGAGATCGGTAAGCCCCTGCTCCTCGTTCCCGTTCCCTTGCATTGCATTGCATTGGATCCGGTGGGCGATGCAGAGGAAATTTGTAAAGGCTGCTCCCATCATGAGATCGCATGGTTGTGAGACCTTGGCATGCTATGCAGCTGTGACCATGAGCCAACATGCTACTAAATCGGTGTTAAAGAACAATGTTTCATTTCATATGCATCAACGGTCAACCGTGTACTGTAGAAACCAGTTCATGCCCATAATCTTTCCACTACTAGTTCAAGCGTGAAAGGCGGTCACTGCCATGAACCTTGCGCACACAAGCTGAGCTATTTTGCTTTTCCACTCACTGCCTGATGGTAATGGCAGCCCGATTCCCGAGCGTTTGATTGCAAGCCTGGGCTACAGTATATGGTGAATCTGGCCATCTGGGTCGTTTTGTCATGTCAGGCAGCCTCCAGAAAAGAAAAACTAAAAATCCGCGGTTGGAACATCTGTACTCTATTTTTTTTTTAAAAAAAAGAAACCAGGATGTAAGTAATGTCTTGTTGGATCCACAAGTTACTTTTTAGAAAAAAAACCCTATTATGCATGAAACTGTTAGTATTTTCTATAAGTTCTTTTGTGGGTCACTAACAGAATATACGATCTTAACGTGGACAGTTACGCCATTGGTTTACACTGCCATCGAGTATCGAAAGAAACCAGTACAAGACTTTGAAAACCAGCATCAGCAACATGAACACAAAAATGAAAGATATTTTGAAAAAAGGTTCTGATCTAGAACTTGAAGCGATCAACCAGGAAGGCCAGAATGGAAGGTCTGATTTTTCTTGGGAGGTGGTATGTGACGACCATACTTTGGGTGACATTGAAAATGATAAAAATGAATTGATTGATGTATTGACAGACAGGAAGAGTGCAAACAAAGTTGTTACAATTGTTGGGTGTAGTGGAATAGGCAAAACTTCACTGGCATGGAAAATTCATGAGGATTATCGCACACGAAATGCTTTCAGTATTGTTGTATGGGTGAGTGTTCTCAGTGACTTCGACGATACTGGATTACTATCTGCAATTGTAAGGGCTGCAGGTGGGATGCAACTTGAGGCCATGTTGGCTACCATACTTAATGGAAAGAGATTCTTACTGGTACTTGATGATGTGCGCAGTCATCAAATTTATGAGAATTCATTGGAGGTTCACTGGCATCTTTGTGGTCATGGAAGCCGAATTTTGATCACCACTCGTGATGAGAGTGTTGTTACAAAATTGAACGATGCTTACATTCACCAGGTTAAGAAATTAAGTTTTCAGGACTGCTGGTCCTTGCTCTGCCTTAATGCTTGTCTGGATGAGACCATTCATGCTAACATTTTAAGAAGTATTGGAATATCGATTATCCAAAAGTGTAACCAGCTTCCAATGGCCGTAAAGATTATAGGTGCCGTCCTAAGAACAAAGGGACGGAACCAAGAGGCCTGGCAGAGGGTGCAGGAAAGTGAAGGATGGTTTTTCAAGGACCTTCAAGATTATGTCCATGGCTTAACTGAGGCCATATTTTTAAGTTACCATGATTTGCCTTTGCATCTGAAGCAATGTTTTATTTTTTTATCACTGTTCCCTGAAGGCTTTGTCATCAGGCAGCAGTTTGTCAGTCAACTGTGGATTTCAGAGGGTTTGATTGAGGAACGAGATAACTGCAGTCTTGAAAAGACTGCAGAGGAGTATTACAGGGAGTTGTTATCAAGAAACCTTCTGCAACCTGAAATTGGAAATGATGACACAACAAGATGCACAATGCATGATCAAATTCGGTCCTTTTTGCAGTTCTTTGCCAAAGATAAAATATTCTCTGGTGAACTGAAGACTATAGATGGAAATTCCAGCGAAGCAATGCGTCATGTGTGGATTAAAAGCAAAATACCAACTACTGTGGAAGAAATAGAAACTGTGGCAAGCTTGAAGACAGTTATTCTCTACAAGAACCTGTTGGGCAGTCAAAGTTTAGACAAGCTGTTTCATGGGCTCAAATATTTGCATGTATTGGACCTTGGTGGTACTGAGATTAAGTATATTCCGAGGACACTGGAATCTCTACATCACCTTAGGCTGCTAAATCTTTCACTAACCCGAATTACAGAGCTTCCAGAGTCCATTGAGTATCTCACAAGTCTGCAGTTCTTGGGTCTTCGATACTGCAATTGGCTGCATAATCTTCCAAATGGAATTGGCAAGCTGCAAAATTTGCGAAGTCTTGATCTTCGAGGAACCAACTTGCATCAGGTCCTACCAAGTTTGGTAAATCTCAAGCAGCTCTCCACACTAAATGGATTCGTAGTAAATCGGAAATCCAAGCACGAGGATGATCCAACTGGGTGGCCGTTGGAAGACCTAAAATCTCTTGATGCATTGAGAAGCCTGCAGATTCTGAGGTTGGAAAGAATCTCCGATTCTTCAAGGGTGCAAGAAACCAGGCTGGAAATGAAGTCACACCTTAAGGAGCTCGAACTATGTTGTAGCAATGATGATAGACAGTCTGAAGTACTAGAGGAAGATGCTAGAACACTCAAAGACGTATTTGATCGGCTTTCTCCTCCACAATGCATAAAATCTCTCAAAATAGTGAGCTATTATGGAAAAACTTTCCCTGATTGGCTACCTAATCTCTCAAACCTCCAGCGCCTTGTTCTTACAGATTGCAAATTCTGTGAGCATCTGCCCAACCTGGGCCAGCTAACTGAACTCAAGTTTCTGACCATAACAAGCTGTTCCAAGTTAGTTACCATTGAGCAAGAGCGTACAAGTACTGGTCAGGCATTCCCAAAGCTAAAGCAGTTGCACCTAAGAGACATGGCCAATCTTCAATCATGGACAGGATTTTCACCTGATGATATGCCTTCAATTGTGAAATTCCGTCTGGAGAATTGTCCTAAGCTGCATTACCTGCCATCTGGGATCGAGAATTCTGAAGTCCTTACAAGCATGCAACTACGACATGTTGATAGCCTGCAAATCATTGACGACCTGCCTGTGCTCAAAGAATTGGTTTTCCAATCCTGCAAAAAACTTGAAAGAATCTCAAATCTTCCACTACTTGAAGTTCTGATAGTCCAAGATTGCTCTAAATTGAAGAATATCACTGAAGTCCGCATGCTTAGCCATGTCCGCATTGTAGATAGAGAGCTAAGAGAGCTTCCAGATTGGTTTGCATCTAATGCATTCATGCTGCAGACATTCACTATAGTTGGCACAGCAGAACTGCTTCAAAGATTATTTCCTGACCATGAAGATTGGGAAATCATTCGTCACATCAGCAAAGTTTATGCAAACCTACCTGATGAATCTCCATTTTTCACTTACACAAAAAGCTCTGCTGATTTCCATGTTGATCAAAGAATAGGAGAACGAGGCAACCTACCTGTTCTGTCAGGAGCTGGAATTCCACACGAAGCACTGAGCATTTCACTCGACAATTCTGTTGTGAGAACATCTCGAATTGGGGCTCTCAGAGTACAAGTCAGACGGATATCAAC
>OAMR01000393.1:294537-306748 GCA_900205405.1 Echinochloa crus-galli | reverse complement strand
GAAGCACTGAGCATTTCACCTGGCAATTCTGTTGTGAGAACATCTCGAATTGGGGCTCTCAGAGTACAAGTCAGACGGATATCAACACTAAAGAGGGCCATAAGACGCTACCTTGTTCTGTATCTTATTATGACTATCGTTGTTATGCAAGTTCTTTCCTATTTGTTGCAGAGTAGGACAAACAGAGAGATTTGGCTTGTTCAGACTCTCGTCATTTTCTTCACAACAGTGTTATTGCTGTTGCTTGTATTTATTGAGTGAGGGACCGGGGGTTCTCTCCTATCAAGCTGTGATCAGATGAAAAAGAAGCCACAAATCAATTCCAAAATAGGTCATCTTTACAAAAGTGTGAACAAGCCAAATGGCAGACTGTGGAGAAAGATTCTGTAGTTGATACTTTGAGCGCTTAAGAGACACAGATGCAACGATATTATTCAAGGTTTTGGATGTGCTTCAAGACTATGGAACATGATACATATGCCGAATCCCAGAACATAAAGACAGTTGCTCAGCCTGGTTGGCACTTTGTTGCATCGTTTGCCTGTAATATATGTTGATGTATCTTTTTGCAATTATAAATATCTATTGTTGCTGGCATGCATAGGAAATTATGTTCAGAAAAGTTAGCAATCTGAATGCTGAGTCTATTGCCTGCAAATGAACCATCAACCATGAAACAGGTCCTGTCAAGGATATGGTTTAACTTTTGTTGTTCTTGAGTTTGTTTGAATTCTACTGTACGTTAGTAGTTTAAGATGCACATCTGATTTGAATATTCCACTGTATGAGAGTTGACTTTGTACAAAGACATTATAATTGTGTGTGGTACACTAAAATCAATTACATGATTGATGAATTTCCAGGTGTCACATCTCGGTCTCAAAATTGGAAAGAAACATTTATATGCGATATTTCTCGTTGAATTTAAGAAACAAACTTCAATCTATTTATGTGTACTCTCTGTGATTACGCATTTTTGGTGTTTCCTCTAATATCTGTAAACAAAATCAGATTCTTGAGCATAACCAGCATATGCTTCGACAATGAACTACATGACATGATGTATTGAATTTGCAAGATAAATCGTATTTATAAGGTATGCATTAACTTGGTGCACGGATTATAAATGTATTTATAAGGTCACTAGAGAACTTTATTAGACTGATCCAATTTCATGCACCAACCAGTTAGTAAAGGAAATTAAGAAAGATAAGCAGCATACCATACTACAGCAATGGACTTTGATATGGATCAAAAGTGGGTCACAATTTTTCTTCTAAATCGTTCCAACCGTGTCTTAAATTTATATCCGCTTAGCTCCGGAATTATATTGAGTTTCACATTTACCAACTAATTTACCTGAAAACTTAGGCCATTAAGGAAAAGGTGCGCACCATTTATTGTCAATATCCGAAGTTATCGGGTGCACCTCAAAATAGTATGAATAGAAATAAAAGATAAATGGAAGCCAAATATCATTTTGATTACTATAAAATAATGTATGGGCAACAAAATGGTCATGTACAAGCACTCTCTGATGGGTGGTGATCTTCTACAAAGTCGTGATAGATAAACTCAATTTAGAAATATAAAGATACAGTCTCAAAGAATAAATTCAATTTAGAAATATAAAGATACACGGTCTCAAAGAATAAAAATACACTGAGAACTCGAAACAATTGCAGAAATCACAAGTCACAACTACATACTTGCAGGAGCTTAACCATTGGTGAGAGAGTCCAACACTATGGTTACAGAATTTGCATAAGCCTTGACAAATTTACAAAAATAATAGAGTAGCTTTTTTCGTAAAAAAAGGGTACTGGCTGAACTTTGTGAGCCAACAAAATAAGGAACATCAGAATTCAGAAGGGCAATATCATATCATCAACATTCAGTCAGCCTGAACACAATCCATACGCTGATCAATATTCACTTGACAAGGAAAATATATGGGCAGCAATAAAGAGGAGAACAGTGAAAAGTATACTCATCCAGGACTGATTTGTTGATTGACTAATTTGCTCGCTGCTGTTTCTAATTTCATCCGTCACAACTTCTTCAGCTTGTGAAACAATTGGCACACTGAAGCTAGGTGAGCTGTATAAAGAAGACCGTGCAAGGGACCTTGCGCTTTTATGGAAGTAGCTACAGCTTTTGGTGTAGGAGAAGTAGAAGGAGCCATCTGGCAGTTTCGCATATACATGATCAACATATTGGATGACAGGCCAGTATGGGGCAGATGCAGAAGAGCAGGTGTCAAGTAACTCCTCAGTTCCAACAATCTCCAATCTCCTGAGAATGAAAGGTTTTTTTGGCTGCAACCATTGTGGAAGTCCAGTTGAATTCCTTTCATCTGAATGCACGGTGCGCAATGAGGGTACATCCTGCACAACATCCAAAAGCAAGCAATCCACTACTTTCAAGTCTTGAAGCTTTCCAAGGTTCGAGATCTTCTTTAGTTTGTTGTTCTCACGAACTTTGAGTTCTTTAAGTGCAGGTATATTCTCTATCGCTTCCAAGCTATCAACATGTTCTATATTCAAGCTCGTCAATGCCTTGCAATGCTCAAGCCACTGAGGCAGTGAAACCAACTTGGGGCATGCAACAATCCTGAATTTCGTGAGTAAAGGCATATCGCTTGTTTCAAGGCCCCACCATGACTTCAAGTTGCTCATCTTGCTGATAACCAGCTGCTCCAGCTTCGGAAATGCCACCCCGTCATCTGGTGTTCCACGAATTTCAGGTCCAATGTAAGTTGACAAATAGGAACCACTTATTGCTAGGAATTTTAGATTTCTCATCTGACCCAGAGATGGGAGATGTTGGCAATGCAAATAGCCATCAAGGGTCAACCACTTCAGATCTTGGAGATGAGATGAGGCTAGCCAAGATGGGAATCCATGGCCATAATAATTTTCTAGCTTGAGAGAGACAATAGAAGGTCCTGGCTTGAACGCTTCAAACACATCTTTAATATTAGCAGATCTACTAATTTCTGTTGTTCCATCATAAGTGCTGCAGCATAGCTCAAGCTCTTTGAGATGAGGTTTTGACTCCAGCACTGATTGTCTTGTATCTTCCCCAGTTAATAATGTTCTCTCTAGCCTTAGAATCTTGAGTCTTCTCAACTTATTTAAGGACCTCAGCTCTTGAAATGGCCAACCATTTTTATTTTCTGCACCACCTGGACTTACAAGAAAACCTTGTAGGCAGTTGAGTTCTTTCATCATGGAGAATCCAAATTTCACTTGCTTTAGTCCAGCTCCTGAGATGTCAAGTGTTCTCAAGTTTGTAAGGCGCCCCAGAGATTCAGTGAGAATGTTCAGACGAGTGCAGTTCTTCAGAATTAAGAATTGTAGCATCCTAAGATTCTCAATGCTAGATGGAATCTCTCTAATTTGGGTGTTTGCAAAGCTAAGGTATCTAAGGTGTGTCATCGATCCCAAACTCCTAGCAACACACTCGATCTGTGTATATCCAAGGTCTAGAACTCTTAGGTGCGTCAACTTCTGAAAAATATCACCCAAGGCTCTGTCATTTAGAGGACTCCCAGACAGGATAATTGTCCTCAAGCCCTTCAACTTTCTAATACCATTTCTGAGTGCTTCTACACCTCCAGTTGTAATAGACAAGCGGCATGGTTTCAGAACATCACCTATATCTTGAGGGTTGCCAATAAAGTATTCATCTTGTGACTGGAGAAGCGCAAATGATCTGAAGAGATGTGGCATCTTCGATCTCTCTGCACCATAAGCTCCATTTTCTGGCAAAAGAAGGCCCATAGCTAACAATTTCTCATAGCACTTTTTGGCTTCCTCTTCAACAATTGTGTTCTGCCGGGTCACAATAAACCCCTCTGCAATCCACTGTTGGGTGATACACTGCCGATCAATTACAGACCCCTCTGGATATAGCGAGCAATAAACAAAGCACCTCTTCAGATAATATGGCAACTCAAGGTAGCTCATATTGATAGCATTTCTTATCCTTGAAGAAAGGCCACAGAAATCACTGGAGTAGATTCTCCCCCAGTCATCTTCTTTTGGATCCACTTCCCTTAGAAGGCATCCAATTCTCCTTATTGCCATTGGAAGACCATTGCACTTTTGCACAATTCGCCTACCAATATCCTGCATGTTCCCAGTGTTCTCATCAAGGAAGGCCCTTGTACGAAGCAGCCACCAGCCGTCGTCCTCATTCAGGCCCTTCACATGGTGAACATGAACTGCCCCCATCCTCCTCGCAACACGCTCATTCCTGGTTGTTATAACGATTCTGCTGCCAGGGCTGCCATATTGTGCTTGTATCTCTAGCAGCCCATCCCAAACATTCTCTCCCCACACATCATCGATTACCAGCAGAAACTTGTTACCTTGTAAGCATGTACGCAGCTGTGCTTGTTGTCCTGCAGTCTCTCCGTTGCTGAACCACTCACCTGACCACATTGACATATGCCTTAAGTCTTTGGAGACATGTACCCACACCCTGGTCTCAAACATAGGTTCTGCATTGTGGTATACCTTTCTAGCAAGAGTAGTCTTGCCAACACCAATTGTTCCTATAATAGCAAACAAAGGACGATTGTGGCGACTAGGAATATCTTCTCTCGTTAGTAGTTTAATGAGATTGTCAGAGTCATTTTCCACCTCTCTGCCCACAATATTAGGCTCTAGATCTGGAGAAACGTCAAGATTTAATCTTATTTGATATAATCTTATTTGATCTTCCAATGCTGGTTTTAGATGGAGCCTCTCACCCTCTTGATAGATGCTGTCAAGTTTCTGATTCAGTTCATGTATATCACTCGCAATTATGTAGTCAATGCCAACATCTCTGCAGCACTTAAAAATTGATGAAGGATTGCATTCCTATACAGAAAAGGAAAATATTTAATTCCTGACCAGAAATGCCGAATTAATATGAAATATTCGGATGAATTTGGCAAATGTAGGTCTAGAAATTTACTCATTTTACCATAAATCGGCAAAATAAGTGCATTGAACTGCTTCATGGTGCACACTATTTGTGAAAAACAAATTAAAGGTACTAATGATTCTCACAGTTCGAGTGCCACTGACTTTAGTAATATAGATAATAAAGTTTACTAACTTGCCTTCGTATTGACAATAGGTGGCTACAGAGGCAGATGTTGCTAACTAAAAGGCATGCTAAGATATGTCTACGATATCTAGCCATCTAGGATTAGTGATATATTGTATTTGTTGGTTCTTATTTACTTGGGTCTATAGTAAATCCAAGTACCCATTCCTTCAAGAAGGTACATTTTGTTCTGGCTCAGTATTCATAGAATATATCATTTGTTACTACAGAACTAATATAATGTGATTTTTTTAAATATGAATCTTGTTGTATATATTTTTTACAATAAGTATACTTATAATTTGACAAAGTGTTTGTCAGAATATGCAAAATTAAATTGTATAAAACAAAGTATGTCTGTATTTTCAAGCGGAGGGAGTATTGGTTGGATTGCAGCATATGGCGCTTGGGACATCTCAATCAATCATTCTTCCTACAAGAAGTTGCTATCTAGTGCAGAAATGTATAATTGAAGAAGAAGCACTAATTGGTACACAAATAATACTTTGCACATGCTCTAATCTCACAAGCCAATGAAACAGTGCTCTACTTTGCATGCTGTCAATCTTGCGAACATTTGTAGACTTGAGAGAATTTCAAGAAACTACTAGAGATACAGTCTGTTAAAATCTTAGAAGAAATAATTCACTAGATTGTGTTATCTGGTGAAAAGAAAAGCAGATAATCTTGTTTCAACTTTCCACAAGTTGTAGTGGCTGGTTGGAAAATTCCTACAAGGATTGACATCCTTTGAAGAATACCCCTTATCCTCAACCATATCTCTGAGGCTGCTGAGGCTATATGCACATGTGAACATGCCAGAGGAATAAAATGACCACTTAGGTGAACTCTGAGCACTGAGGAGATTTGGTTACAGTGTATACAAGCACAATTATTTGGACACGCATTGAACTTCAGCAAAAAGTTGTATCTTGGGACTTCTTGGTGAACAACAAAAATAAAACTATAATGCAAATACCCAACCCTGAATGCACAAAAGGGAAATCAACAAAGGACCAAGACATTTTCACCTGTGGTTCTAATTTTTGGAGCCTCTCCCTTTCAATCCTACATCGGTCAATTATGTTTTCAGCCTCATAAACAATTTCCCGTGACCTCTTCAGCCAATACCTAGTAGTTTCATTTTGCACAACTGTCTGCTCTGCATCCCGGATGATAGCTGTCATACTGTCAAGTTTTCTCGACAGTCTGCCAATCTCATTTCTAACGCACAGAACTTTGGCAATTTCATTAGTGGCTAAATTGCCGAGTGAGATGATAACTTGTTTTGTGAACTCAGATAGAATCATCTCCATCATAACTCTTGGAAGTGTTCAAATACTCTCTGCAAAGGACCAAGGATCACTATGTTAGAAAAATAAAAATGGCATCCCCTCTTGCTGTTCACCATCACTGAGAACCATGTGTGCACATAAAGTTTTATCAATTATATTTGACGACCGAGCTACATGAATATCTCTAGGATAACTCATGTTCAAAAGATATAAAAGTGAACACTACGTTTTTCCAAGTCACAACTTGCTGGAGACATACAAAATAGGAACCCCTATATTAATGGCAGGTGTCCTCTCTAGACCTGCCATTTTATAGGCATACAGAAGAAAGGAACAAGTGCAGTGCAGGTAGAAGCAGGTCTACCATAGCAGATATGAAGACATGCTTTCTGAATCTACCATCCTCCAATCAATCCTTTCCTCTAGATCAACCAACCACTTGAATGATTCACCCTATCTCTAGGGCTTCTACACTGCAAAGTGGCCCAAATCACCCAACACAGCATGAATTGCGAATTCACCTGAAATCCCCTTTACTCCCGAGCTCCCTACTGGATGCTAGCACTAGATATGCGACATTGGACTCCAAAGTCCACAATTCCAACAAAAAATTAGGACCAACATAAAACAAGAGTGCATCAAAAACAAGAGTGCATCAAAAAAAATCTCTTGGGCCAGCTGGATGCTACCATGATCATATTGCTACAGTATGCTCGCAATCCTCAATTCTCAGAACAAATCGGCGAAATACAAGACCCATTAGAATAAAAGTTGCATATTTCATACCTTTTGGGACCTTGAAGGCAGCAGAAGTGCGGCCCACCCCACCTGAATCTTGATTTTGGGCGACGCCACCGGAGAAAGGCGAGAGCTTTGGGCGCACCGAGCACCCTGAGCCGGAACGGCACCTTTGCGCGGCGAAGATCTTGGGGCTGCCGCCGCGCGCAATGCGGCACGCGGAAGATGCTTCGCCTTGGCTGCAGCTACCATCCGATCGCGCCGCGGCGTCGCCTGAGTTTTTAATGCTCGAGACTTCTTCGCTCCACCTCGCCGGCAAAGAAGCGCATAGCTGTCACGAAATTCTTTAGTTGACAGTGCCAGTTATCAAAATTCACAGTCAACCCCCTGTACTTGATATTTCTTTTTTTTTTAAGAAGAAACGAAATGGTGTAGAATTTGCTGATAAATCTTACATTATTACTACATGAGATTCCCTCGGCGGCTTATACGGGGAAACAATAAAAATGCAAGAAAGATGGAGTAATTTGATACTGGGAGTACATTTATATGAATTTAGGCCACGAGGCATCGCAGCTCATTAAAGAAAGCACCATCACAATTTGAGACCAGATCAATCACATGCATAGGATTATTTTCCGATTGCGTATTCCACCAACCAAGCATCAATTTTATATCAAGAAAAAAAAAACAACGACACAATGTGTAAGAGTTGCAAGCACGACCTACGTTTCTGCCGCTTGAACCCATTTCGTGTGGACTGTCGTATATTCTCGACTGGATACCAGTTCTCGTGTTAAAGAAACTAGACCCGAGCAAAAAGAAAAGAAAAGCCTGGTTTTTCAGCCTAAAAAATGTATGCCCATTAATGTCCCATGGGCAGGAGCAGTTCTTTTTTTAGTTAGAAAATAGTTCAAATAGATCAACTAAGCGGGTTTAGGCTGCCTCGATTTTTTTTTTCAGATTTGGTTTTCTCCGCCCATACCTAGTCCCATAGTAGCTGTGGACAGAACAAAAAAACCAGCGAGCTAAGTTGGGGTCATAGATCGGGTCGGGCCAAAAATGTTCGGATATTTTCTAGATCTAAAACTTTCGACGGCTAATAGATCCATAAATTATTGATATACTACCTCTTTTAGTGATCCCACCTATCAGATCTTTTT
Source organism: Echinochloa crus-galli (assembly GCA_900205405.1). NCBI lineage: Eukaryota > Viridiplantae > Streptophyta > Magnoliopsida > Poales > Poaceae > Echinochloa > Echinochloa crus-galli. The sequence continues at coordinate 298,449 of OAMR01000393.1, read as the reverse complement.
TCGTCAAACTTTAACAACTGACCGACCCATCAGTTGCTGAAACATCACACCTCCTAGCAACCCGGCCCACCTCTCGGGTCTTTCTTGGTCAAACTCTCCGCCTCCCCGTCTAGGATTTAACGATGCTATATTTTAGTGATTTTATGATGTGTCTATCTACAGCGAGACGTTTACAGTGAATTTGTTAATCTCAAGATCAGCTCGGTATCATTACCCCAGTCGGCTAGTGTAGAAATTTATGTCTCATTTAGGCAAGGGATCTATCATTTTTTTTTCATTCGTCACAAAATACTAGGCAAAATGTCCTCGCCACATTTTATTGCAAAAATGTGGGCGTCAAGCAATGTAAAACATCTAAGAAAAAAATAATTAGCAGTACACAACATCACGTTACACCCCTAGCTAGATATAACTCAGAAACCTAGGCGTTGTGCCAACTGCCCCCGTCCTCCCCCATAGCGCGGAACCCTTGAAAGGGCATGGGGCAACCTCGAACGGGTGTACGGGCGGCAGTCGGGAGTGAATCCCGATTGACACGGTTGACACGATTGTCGCGACGATGACGCCCCGTCCTGGCCGGCTAGATCAGGCCACTACGCCACAATCACCTGTAATGGGCAAGTATGCACGACACTGTTACAGCAGTGACCACCACTCCGCGCCCTGTGCTGCCAACTCCCGTCCTCCCCTAGAGACGGGACCCTCGGGAAGGCGCCACGGCACCCTCGAACGAACGCCGGGACGACGACCAGGCCAAGATAACGACCACGCACCCCTCGAAACATGGAAAAGGCAGGCACAGGAAGCCCCATGCCGCCCGCCAAACCTGGAGCGCGACCTCAACTCGCGATCATGGCAAGGATTTGCTAGGACGGACGCGCGCCCGGCACAGGATCGCCAGTACGCCCCGACTGTAGACGAACACAATAGCGCACGCTTGTACCCCCCTCCCCCTTGGTCTATAAAAGGGGGAGCCGGAGCCCTTCAAGGGCAACTTAACTCAACGCGATCAGATCCAATCTGCATCCTACGTAGAACACCCGACTCGTTACGATATGGGCATTCGCATCAATCATCTCCTTCCAGGGACTTGGAGATCACTTCTCCTCTCCCGCCTAGCTTGTAGCCCCCACTGCGAGCACCCCTGGTGCGAGACAATATAGTGCCGCTAGCACACCCTGCTGGACGTACAGCTCAGTAGCCGGAACCAGGATAAACCCTTGTCTCTGTGTTGCTCTTGCATCAACTATCTTGGGACAGGACACGGCGCATTTCTGATCGGTGTAGGGAGCGGCGGACATTTCCGGCACCGACAGAATCACTTGCCGATGCCGGTATCACGATAGTTAGTTAAATAAAATTACAATATTGATGCGGGTATCATGATAGTTAATTAAATAAAATTTTAATGTTGATTAGGTAGTGTAAGTTTTCCACTTAATATTTATCTTCAGTATTTCTAGTAACTGAACCACTCGTTGATGCGGGTATCATGATAGTTAGTTAAATAAAATTACAATATTGATGCGGGTATCATGATAGTTAATTAAATAAAATTGTAATATTGATTAGGTAGTGTAAGTTTTCCAATTAATATTTATCTTCCGTATTTCCCGTCACTACCGGATTTCAATACTTCGCCGTGTGCCTGGGGCACACGGCGAAGTCTCTTTTGGCACACGGCGAAGGCTTCGCCGTGCGTGGTCTACGGCGGATTGCATACGGCGACGAACACTGACGGCGAAGCCAGCTTCGCTGTAGGCCTTATTTCGAGCACACGGCAAAGGCTTCGCCGTGTGCTAAACCACGACACACGGTGAAGAAAAGCAACAAACGGCTCCCCCACCACGGAACGGCGCTGCCTTTGTTTTTAATCTTTTATTTTCAAATCTTCGCCGTCTGCCAAGATGCGAGCACACAGCAAAGACTCAACTTAAAAAAATAAAAAAATGTACCGCCCTAGCCGGGTCACGGCACGCCGGCCGTCGGCGCTCATGCCGCCTGGCCGCCGCCCGCGCCGGAGCCCAGCTTACCCGGCCGCCGCACCGCCCAGCTTGCTCACCCGCCGCGTCGCCCAGCTCGCCGGGGCCCAGCCCGCCAGCCGTCACGGCGCCCAGCTCGCCGTGCCGGCCGCCGGGCCGCCCACGCTGCTGCTGGCCGCGCCGGCCGCTGCCCGGCGCCGGGGCCCTGCCTGCTTGGCCGCCGCGCCGGGCGTGGGGCCACCCATACCGCCATGGCCTCGCCGTGCTCCTCGGCCTCGCGGGGGCAGCTGCGCGCCCACGTCGCCATGGCCGCGCCATGCTCCTCGGCCTCGCCGAGCAGCAGTCCTTGTTGCTTCGAGCAGCAGTGAGGGAGCTGGGAGGGAGAGAGAGAAGAGAGGGAGAAATAGAGCTGTGCAGCCGTGCGGGAGAGAAAGAGGAGAGGGAGGGGGAAAAGAATGAGAGAGAGGGAGGGATCTACATGCTTACCTTTGGACCAATCAGAGACCTCCATTTTGAAGGTGTGGATCGATGACGTGGCAACGACGTGGCGATTTGTGTTTTCCTTTTGCACTTGTATTGAAATTTTGGATGGGTAAACAATCTCAAATAAAAAAGTGATAAACTACAAAATTTTACATTTTTTGAGATCTTCAACTTTGATTTAGAACTTATTTACATCCGAAGTCATTAGAAATTTTTAAAAATTCATAATTTCAAATTTGATACATTATTTGACTATTTTAAAGTATTAAATAATCTCGAATTAGAAAGTTGTCAACTATAAAGTTTTATATTTTGTTGATCTCAACAACTTTTATATATAACTTATTCACGTTCGAGGTCATTTAAAATTTTTGAAATTTTAAATTTCAAATTAGATGACTTATAATAATATTTTATGGTGTTAAATAATCTCAAATATAAAAGTTGTCAACTACAAAGTTTTATATTTCGTTGAGGCGTACGACTTTGGTATAAAGTGTTTTTCATATGAGATCATATAAAAAAATTTATATTCAAAACATACACCCACTAACTATCTCATATACAATCACACATACACTTCTTGTAGGATGTTTCGATTTTATAAACATTGTTATGATAAAATGTGCGAAATCAAACAAGTGCAAATATGTACCAATTTTTAACATGGAGTATCACATGTTGCATGTGGAGTGGAAAAAAGTTTGGGAGGCAGAAGATGAATTTTTTTCTACTTTGTACTAGTTCGCCGTGTGCAAAAATAGAAACACACTGCAAAGAATTACTTCGTCGTGTGCTTTTTCTTTGGCACACGGCGAAGAATTACTTCGCCGTGTGCTTTTTTTGACACACGACTGTAACACACGCAGTTTTCTCTAAAATAAATCATCTCAAAAATCACTCGGTAAAAATTTCGTTTTCAAAATCTTTTCCGCCGAGCTCCCAGAATCTTGGTCCCTTGTCCGTTTCCGCCATCTCAGGTTTTACCCGGACCCTGGCCTTTCCCCTCCTCTCCTTTTTCCCGGTCCCGCGTTGTCCCCTCTCCGCCAACGTGTCGACCGCCGGTGCCCGTCCTGCTCTGCCGCTTCGCGCACGCCGGCCACCGGCCGACCGTCGCCGCGAATCTCTCTCTCTCACCCTCTCTCTTTTCCCTTTTCCATTCCCTCTAAATCTTCTCCTTTTTCCTACCTACACTTTTCTTTTCCCTTCTTCCCTCTCTCTCTCTTTCCTTTCTTTTCCTCCTTTTCTTTTCTCCCCCTTTCTTTTCTTTTCCGGCGCTGCACACTGAGCTGCCGCCCTCACCACGCTGCCCCCCCTCCTGCTCCTACCACACCGCACGCCACGCTGACCTGCTCGCCGCCGTCCACGCCACCGCTCGCCGTGCACCGTCGCAGCCACACCGTGCACGCGCGCCCGCACACGACACACCCGGGCTCCGCTCCGCCCG
>OAMR01000393.1:270842-286864 GCA_900205405.1 Echinochloa crus-galli | reverse complement strand
GCTACTGTAGTATTTCGTTTGTATTTGTGAAAAATTGTCCAAAAATTGATTAATTAGGCTCAAAATGTTCGTCTCGCAGAGTACAACAAAACTGTGTAGTTAGTTTTTGATTTTATCTACATTTAGTACTTCATGCATGTTATGACATTTTGATGTGACGTGGAATCTTCTTTTTGCATAGTAAATTTTGGGTGCAAATTTGGGATCTAAAAATAAGGCCTTAGATCCCAAATTTGAGAGGCAAATTTGGGAATATGGTGTCACTTCGTAATCATTACGTCACTGTAACATTTCGTTTGTATGTGTGGAAAATTGTCCAAAAATTGATTAATTGGGCTCAAAATGTTCGTCTCGCAGAGCACAATAAAACTGTGTAATTAGTTTTTGATTTCATCTACATTTAGTACTCCATGCATGTTATGACATTTTGATGTGATGGGGAATCTTCTTTTTGCATAATGAATTTGGGAGGAACTTTTTGCATCTAAACAAGGCCTAAGTTGTTAAATAAAAACGAAATGCAAAAAAATTTCTAAAAGCGGATAAAAAAAGAAGTATCCCTACGGTAGGATAGTATGCCGCCATCACCGGCAGCATCGCCAGTGGCGCCATCTGTTGAGACCCAGCAACACACTGCTGCTTCAGGAGCTCTTGCTGCTGGTTCAGGAGCTCTTGCTGCACGTACGCAAGAATCAGACAATTTGTATCAATGTATGGCAAGCACTCCAGTAGCAGTAAAAAATTTCACATGTTACGCGGCAGAACGTAGATCAGTCGCTGTACCCTCTCATAAATAAAGAAGAAAATAACCCAGCCCAACCGTTCCCGAGCAGTGTAATATACCTTTCGTTCTCGAACTCTGGCGACGGAGTACACAAGGTTCTGCTCCAGGTGGCTGACCTCGTCGAGGTTGAGGGATGAGAGGTTTTCGCCACTGATTCCCTTAAGAAGCTGCACAAAGTAGGCTGGTTATATATAATGCATGCATAATTATGTTAATGGACTCTATATTTGGTAAAACATATCAGCGCAGGAACAAGAAGTCGGCATCCGAAAATAGTGGCTAGTTTAAGGAATATCTATCATGTAATAGTACTGTAGTGAGATTAGTTAGTACCAGATTGAAAGTCTAGTATTAGGGTCAAGTAAACCTCTCTATATAATGAGAGGAATTGTATCGAATAAAGGCAAGCAGAAAGATAATTCCTTTGAGTCAGAGCCTCCAAGGGAGGGCGACTAGGGTTATCAACCTGTATCGAGTTCATCTATTACCCAGCAATCTAGCCATATCATCTCTGGTATCAGTCTAGGAATCCTTCCTGGTTTGATCACCCAACATCCCCTGCGCACCGCTAATCACCACCGCCGCCGCCGCCATGACTGAGGACAAAGACGAAGGGGCTGAGACCGTCGACAACACGCTTGACGACACGCCGGTGCCCCAATCCGCGTTCTCTGATGCCATGACCACATTGGTCACCATGATCAAGGATCCGAAGAAGATGGTCACCGTCGAGGCCACCGATCGCAAGTCTGAGCAGGGCGCGCTCTGGACGTCCCTTAAAAATGTCCAAACCCAGCTCCTCACCAGCAAGGGTCGTTTTGATCCTAACTTCCGCGGCACAGGTCCCGTGCCTGAGACGCCGTCGACTCCCAAGCTGCGTTTTCCCAAATTCGACGGCACCAGCGACCCGCTGGTTTGGCTCCACAAAGGGGAACAGTTCTTTGAGCTCTACGAGACGGCTGAATCCATGAAGGTTTGGACGGCGGCATTCCACATGAAGGGTACTGCCAGTCAATGGTATTATCGTTGGCGCAAGAACCTAGGCGCAGCAGCACCATCGTGGGAAGATTTTACGGCGGGCGTCAATCGACGTTTTGGTCCTCCACTCCGCAGCAATCCGCTGGGAGAGCTCTCCCAGCTTCGCCGCACGGGCACCGTCGACGAATACCAGGAGTCGTTCCTCAACCTCCTGGCCCGCTGCGAAGACGTCGCCGAGAAGCACCAGATCGCGCTGTTCACGGCCGGCCTCCTTCCACCGCTGAGCGTGGACGTGGAGATGCATAACGCCACGACGCTGCAAGACGCCATGAATCTCGCCCGGGCATATGAGCGCCGCTCGACGGTCACCGAGGATGCCTCACGACCAGTCAGCCGGCCTGGGGCTCCTGCTCGCTCCTTGCCACGCGCACCGCCGGCGTCCAAGTCTACAGCCACGCCGGGTGCCGTGGGCACCTCCACATCTACTCCTGGCGCCCCAGCTAAAGCTGCTGCTCCTCCAGGCCGTTTCCAGCGCCTCACGCCAGAAGAGATGGCCCGCCGTCTCCTGGACGGCCTCTGCTTCAATTGCCCGGAAATGTTCTCCCGCGAGCACGCGAAGCAGTGCTCCATGCGTGGGATATACTATTTGGAGCTCAAAGATGCATCTGACGACACGACCAATTCCGACGAGGACGACGTGATGATTTCTCTACACGCCATCTCCGGCACCCTCACCGGCTCGACGCTCAATCTCGCTGCCAGCATAGCTTCGGTTCAACTCACCGTTCTCGTCGATACCGGCTCCACCAATTGCTTCATCAACGAGGATACAGCCCGGCGTCTGGGCTTGGCGACACTGTCCCGTCCGGGCGTTACAGTCGGGGTCGCCAACGGTGACCGCGTTCCCTTGCTGGGTGTCTGCAAGGACGTTCGGGTGACAATTGGCGATGAAGAATTCACTATCGACATGTACGCCATCACTCTCCATGGCTACGACGTGGTGCTGGGGTGTGACTGGCTGAGCACTCTTGGCCCGATTCTCTGGGATTTCAAGCTGCAGACCATGTCCTTCTGGCGCACTGACCATCGTGTCCGCTGGCATGGGCTGGCCACCGAGCCTGAGCCTCGCCTCGCCTCCGCTGCCATCCACGACATGCTGCAGCTCCTGCTTGCTGAGTTCGCGGATCTGTTTGCTGAGCCCAAGGGACTACCACCGGCTCGTGCCTTCGACCATCGCATTCATTTACAGCCAGATACGAAGTCGGTCGTGGTACGGCCGTACCGCTACCCGCAGCTCCTCAAGGACGAATTGGAAGCCCAGTGCGCCGCCATGCTTGCGCAGGGCATCATCCGGCCCAGCACATCGTCATTCACCTCTCCGGTTCTTCTGGTGCGCAAGAAAGATGGGACCCGGCGGTTTTGCGTGGACTACCGCATGCTCAACAGCAAGACCATTCGGGATCGTTTCTCAATCCCGCTCGTCGACGAGCTCCTGGACGGACTCGAGGGTGTGGCATTCTTCACCAAGCTGGACCTTCGCAGCGGTTATCATCAAGTTCGAATGCACCCTGATGATGTGCATAAGACGGCGTTTCGCACCAATCAAGGCCACTTCGAGTTCTCTGTCATGCCCTTCGGCCTCATCAACGCGCCGTCAACTTTTCAAGCTCTGATGAACGATGTTCTTCGGCCCTTTCTTCGTCGATTTGTGCTGGTTTTCTTTGACGATATATTGATCTACAGCCGTACTCAGGCAGAGCATCTTCAACATGTGCGGGCTGTATTTACCGCGTTGCGCACCCATGGCCTCTCTCTCAAGCAATCCAAGTGCCTCTTTGGGGAGGACAAATCCCACTACCTCGGCCATGTCATCACTAATGATAGTGTCGCCATGGATGAAGAAAAGATTTTTGCTGTCCGCGCTTGGCCCGTGCCGAAGACGGTCAAGGCTCTTCGTGGTTTCCTCGGGCTGACGGGATACTACAGGAAGTTCGTTCAAGATTATGGCCTCATCGCTGCTCCGCTCACAGCCCTCCTCAAGCGGGAGGCGTTTCTCTGGTCGGCTGACGCCACGACGGCGTTCACGGCCCTCAAGATAGCCCTCACGACGGCGCCGGTGTTACAGCTACCTAATTTCGCTGAACGATTTGTGGTGGATTGTGATGCCTCCGGGTCCGGTTTTGGCGCTGTGCTTCATCAAGACAAGGGGCCGATCGCTTTCTTCAGTCGCCAAGTTGCTCCGCAGCATGCTAAATTGGCCGCCTATGAGCGTGAGCTCATTGGTCTCGTCAAGGCGGTACGGCATTGGCGCGCTTACTTGTGGACGCGGGATTTCGTTGTGCGCACGGATCACTTCAGTCTCAAGCATCTTCTTGATCAGCGCCTTTCCACCATTCCGCAACACACTTGGGTGAGTAAATTGTTCGGTTACAACTTTCAGGTGGAGTACATGCCCGGCAAACTCAACGCCGCTGCTGATGCGCTGTCACGCCGGGACGAGGCCATCCTCCAGCCGCGTGTTCATGCTGTTTCGCGGCCAGAATTTGCTCTCTTTGAGGATTTCAAGCGGGAGGCATCTGTTCTTCCGGAGGTGGTAGCCAAGCGCAAAGAGATTGACGAGGGCACTGCAGGTGCCAATTGGTCCTTGGTGGATGGATTCGTCATGCATCGTGGTCGCATTTTTGTTCCTACGGCGTCAGCTTTGTGGCCATAGATTCTAGCCGAGGCGCATGGGACCGGCCATGAAGGCGTTCAGAAGACCCTTGTCCGCCTCCGCGCGTCCTTCTACAATGCTAACGCGTCCAAATTGGTCAGGGATTTTGTGCGGGGCTATACCACTTGTCAGCGGAACAAGACAGAGCATTTGCATCCGGCAGGCCTTCTTCAACCTCTCGACGTCCCGGCGTCTGTATGGAGCGACATTTCTATGAACTTCGTGGAAGGATTTCCCAAAGTTGGCAGCAAATCTGTGGTGCTAACAGTGGTGGACCGTTTCTCCAAGATGGCACACTTCGTGCCCCTCGGTCACCCATACACAGCGCTCACTGTTGCTCAGGCGTTCTTTGACAACATCGTCAGGCTCCATGGTTTCCCTTGCTCTATTGTGAGTGATCGTGATCCTGTGTTCACCAGCACCCTATGGCAGGAGTTGTTCACGCTTTCGGGTGTCAAGCTTCGCCTCAGTTCAGCATTCAGGCCCCAAACTGATGGACAGTCAGAGGTTGCTAATCGTGTTCTGGGTGTTTATCTTCGCTGGCTTGCCGGGGATCGACCACTCAGTTGGTTGCGCTGGTTGCCATGGGCCAAGTTTTGCTACAATACATCTTATCAGACAGCAGTCCGCACGACTCCATTCCGGGTTGTCTACGGTCGTGATCCACCGGTTCTCATGTCCTATGTTCCTGGCCTAGCGCGTGTGGCTGCTTTGGACAGACAGCTGTTGGAGCGTGATGTGTTTTTGGCTGACATTCGGGAACGCCTGCTTCAAGCTCAAGATTACATGAAGAATCAGCATGACAAGTCCCACCGTGATGTTGTGTATGAGGTGGGTGAATGGGTCTGGCTCCGCCTGCATCGGCGTTCAGCTACTGGCATTACAGACCGTGTTCAGGCCAAGCTCGCTCCCAAGTACTATGGGCCTTTCCAGGTGCAAGAAAGGATTGGCCCGGTGGCATATCGTCTTCGTCTACCACCAAAAGCCAGAATTCATGATGTATTTCATGTGGTTTTCTTGAAGAAATTTCAGGGTACACCGCCTGCAGCATTGCCCAGTTTGCCTCCTATTGCTCGTGGCCGCGCTTTGCCTCTTCCTGGGGAGGTTCTTCGTGCTCGACCCACAGCTTCTTCGTGGGATCTTTTGGTTAAATGGCAGGGCATGGACGCGATGGATGCATCTTGGGAACCATTGGAGGACTTCAAGGCCAATTATCCTCAATTCAAGCTCGAGGACGAGCTTTTTAGTCAGGCGGGTGGAAGTGTTACGGACTCTATATTTGGTAAAACATATCAGCGCAGGAACAAGAAGTCGGCATCCGGAAATAGTGGCTAGTTTAAGGAATATCTATCATGTAATAGTACTGTAGTGAGATTAGTTAGTACCAGATTGAAAGTCTAGTATTAGGGTCAAGTAAACCTCTCTATATAATGAGAGGAATTGTATCGAATAAAGGCAAGCAGAAAGATAATTCCTTTGAGTCAGAGCCTCCAAGGGAGGGCGACTAGGGTTATCAACCTGTATCGAGTTCATCTATTATCCAGCAATCTAGCCATATCAAATTAAGTGCAGTTAATTACTAGGGCTAAACTTGGTATAGTACATATTTTTATATTTCTATAAACTTTGTCAAAGTTGGACAACTCTGACTTAGTAAAAAACAAATGTGACATGTACAAAAAAAACAGGGGGAGTATTATAAAGCCTATCAAGGGGGATATATTTCAAAGTTGCAGATGGCTGAACATGTATGTAAAAGTTCATATGCTTTCATCTTAAGTCAAGGTTATTTCAGAACCTCCACACAGAAATATATGATGTTTGAGAATTTGAGCAGTCAAAGTTCCACAAGTTTGACCACTGATATATAAAGAAACATATGGGAAATACAATATTTGATAGTTTGTACAATGTATTACTATGAAAACACATGCCAAAGTTGCTTATTAGCAACCATATGTGGTCCTAAGTTCAAATTGGTAAAATATTAGCAACAATATTTTATAGATGATATGCAATTCTTGAACACGCAAGTACCATATATAGTTGGTCAAAGCCAAAATAAGTTGCAGATGGCTGAACATGTATGTAAAAGTTCATATGCTTTCATATTAAGTCAAGGTTATTTCAGAATACTACCTCCACACAGAAATATATGATGTTTGAGAATTTGAGCAGTCAAAGTTCCACAAGTTTGACCACTGATATATAAAGAAACATATGGGAAATACAATATTTGATAGTTTGTACAATGTATTACTATGAAAACACATGCCAAAGTTGCTTATTAGCAACCATATGTGGTCCTAAGTTCAAATTGGTAAAATATTAGCAACAATATTATGCAATTCTTGAACACACAAGTACCATATATAGTTGGTCAAAGCCAAAATAAGGAGCAAGACGGGAATGAAGCACACCATCTGTTCTTTCCTATCAAAGAGGACATATTTCAAACACAGAATCGCAGATGGCTGAACATGTTATGTAAAAGTTCATGTGCTTTCATCTTAAAGATTATGGAATCTACAGTGCTCCTAAACTGAAAGGGATGTATCAAAATAAAATAGTATTTGTATCAATCAATTGAGAACAGAGAAGTGACTTGTAGAAAAATACACTAAGACAATCGACAGATATAGTAACATATTTTGTGCCACTGAAATATAAAGTTTTGTTGAATATATATATATACACACCTGATCCTGGGGTATCTCCTCAAAGTTGGTAGCATGATGCTCCATCAGCTCCTTCAAGCTGAAGTGAATTTGTCAAACGTGTCATATGTTACTATACAAAAAAAGATTTACCTGAACAATCTTCACTTTCATGCACCAAAATATACAGCAAGAATATGGCCATATAGTGTTGGCTAAAGCTAAAAGGAAAAAACAACAAAATAAACGGTAGGTAGTTGAAGGGGATAATCTATCACGACTTTGACACGGATCAAATCAAACTATTTTAGGCGCAAATCATCAGTTGTTGGATGAAGGGACAATTTAGTTCGTCCATTAATTGCACAGGCCAATTAAGACAGCGGCGTCAATAGAAAATGGTCATCCCCAATTGTATTTGTCAAATACAACAGCTCTGTAAAAATTTAGCTTGTCCTGTGCAAGTCAATAATTAGAGGCTAAGATGTGAAATTTGTCTAGCACCCTTAAGAACTATTAGTTTATTAGTATCAGATTAGTGGTATCATGCAGTTATTTGCAAGTTCTCAAAAAATTGTACAAGGCGCATCCTAGTCAATGAAAATTAGCTTAATCCAAAAATGAATCATACAAATAACCACTTCCACAAGAAATTGGCTCAAATTGCTAAGTGTGCAAATTGATGTTATCAGAATTTGCTATGCCATGACTCCATACTAGGTATTGATAGGCCAAACACTTCGAGTTGACAGAAATCCACAGCAGCCCAATGCAATTGAGGCTGCTATTTTGTGAATTGTGTAATACTACGAGAAGTATAAGGCTCAACTGATAATTTCACTGAAGAAATTCAATTTTCAGAAAACATCAATTTATAGCAATCGTTAGCAATAATGTTACTGCTGACAGCTTCACCTGCTTCTTCCTACTCCCATGTGGCTTAAGATCACGCTCTAGGAGTACATTATGTGCGCCACATATGCTGTTTTACAATGTAAAAGTACAATTGTGATCTAATGTGTGCTGAAACTCAACTCATTCATGATAACTAAATCTGATAGTGGAAACCTGATAGTGGAAAGTGTTGACGCAAAATCGGCTTCTCACGACAAGCACACAGCAAGCCGAATCAGCTGGCTTCACACGTGCCCGATCGTCTGAATCCTGTAAGCGTGCCAGTCAATTTTCTCTGAAACTGACAAAGGAAGAAAAAATGTTCAGATATAAAACCTGGAACATGCCGGATGATACCAGACAGTTCCATCTCTACGGCTTGCAAGGCCAATCTTGATCGGCATATAGCTATGAAAAAGCTATCTGTCCGACATACCCATTATTGCACTCAGGACAGTTATTCTTTGTAGGCAGCTTTAAACCTTCGTTCCAACAGTGTCTGAAGAATGCACACCCCCAATGCGCTCGTTCCTGCTCTCGAGCATACTCCTTTTGTTCTTCCTCAAACTTTTCTTCTTCGCGCCTTCTTTTCTCCTCCTCGTATTCACGCCTTTGAAAACGCTCTTTTTCTTGCTGACGCTGCCATTTGTTGAGGAGAATACGTGTAGTAACTCTAGGTTTAAAGGATTCTCCCACTTCAAATCGGCTATTCGGGAACCGAAGATTTTTCCGGCGAATTTGTTCCATTGTGATCTGCCGAGTAGGATCAACTGAACCATCCTGCTTTGCCTTCTTTGAGGTTAACACTTTCAATCTTCCCTTTTCTCCAGATGGAACAGCATTTACCATATTAACCGAGAACCCGATCATATTCTGAGGGAAAGGGTTACTGTCCAGTTTCATCTTGTTGTCGAATTTCAGATGTCCTTCCTGGATAGCTTTCTGAATCTTCATCCTAAAGACTCTGCATTCATTAATGGAATGAGAATTTCTATCATGAAACCCACAGTACCTCTTATCTTTCACTCCATCGGGCCGAAGCATAGAATGCCCCTCTGGCAATTTGATTCGGCCTTCTTTCACCAGGAACTCAAACAATTTGTCTGCCTTAGTCACATCAAAATCATATGTTCCTTTCATCTGTTTGATCCATCTTTGAGTCATTGTAACTGGTTCTTTGCTCCACACTATCTCTGCTGCAGCTATTTCCTCGCTATCTTCATACTCATCTTCTTGATCTGCTCTTTCAAGGAATTGGTTATAGATGTCAGCTACATCATTATTTTTAGCAAATCTGACATCTTTCTTGAAACCATACGCCTGGTTACTCATCAAGGCCAATCTGTGCGACAACTGGCCCAAATCATCAAACTCCATCCCGAACAGCTTCTCCCGAATGGCGGGCAGCATGCCAGCTACAGCCATACCAGCCAGCTGGTCATCAGGTATGTTCAGAGAAAAGCACATACTCTTAGTTTCCCTAAACCTCCTGAGGAACTCTGTAGGTGTTTCATTATTCCTCTGCCTTAAGCTGGTCAAATCAACCAACTTTTTCTCGGTACTGCCAATAGCACTGATGAATGTCGGCCTTGGCTTGTCACCATCTCCAATGTCCACTTCTTCTAATTTATCGGCCGACACAAATCCACGTCCTAATTTTCCATCAGTTCCATCAATTGGATTTTCCATCAAAAATTACTATGAGAGCCGACTGCTTCGATCGGCTGTTGATCACTGCTGGCTGGTGCCACAGGACCTTCTCCCCAGTCTTTGCCTGAGAAACAATCTATGCCTTGATATTCCCAGAAAGCTGGTTCCATATTTGCCACGCTTATTGAATCATCTGCTTGGACAATCTCCACCTCATCATCTATCCACTGAATAAGCTGTTGATGCATAGTAGATGGAATACAACAATTTGCATGAATCCAATCTCTTCCAAGCAGCAAGCTATATGCCCCTTTGCCCTCAATGACAAAGAAAGTCGTAAGCAGAGTCTTGGACCCAATCATCAGATCAACATGTACGCATCCCTTGGTGTCCGAAGGATTTCCAGCAAAATCATTTAGAATTATGCTCGTTGGTGTCAAATCTCTAAGGCCCATACCAAGCTTCCTGAATGTGGTGTATGGCATTACATTGACAGCAGCTCCTCCATCGACAAACATCTTGGTCAATGGTTTGCCATTAACATATCCCTTCAAGTACAGTGGCTTCATGTGCCGATTCTGGGTTGGCTTCTCAAAAACAGCTTGTTTGTTCAACATCAATTGTGCCATTAACCCAAATTGTTCGGCGTCATCTATATCGGGCAATACCTCTTCCTGTACAATTTGGTTAGCTGGAGCCATGAATTCATTCGGCAAGAAACATACCATGCATGTAGGAGCCGAATGACTATGTTCGTCAGGCCTGTCTTTTGGGAGCCATATCGATTTCATCCTAGGCCTTGCTTGCTTTAATTCTTGATTCCTCAGGCGTTGAACTCTTCTCTTCTGACTCCTTCTTAAACCAGGTGGACACCATTGTCCTTTTTGCCAAACATACTCACGGTCTTCTTCCTCATGATCAATCCATCTGCAATCAGCATGTCTCTTTCTTGGTTGATCATCAAAACGCCGATCATCACTAAGATGCACCCTACCAATTCTTTCATGGACAGATCGGCGATTGGCAACATTTTGCCTATGTTCGACATACCCATTATTGCACTCAGGACAGTTATTCTTTGTAGGCAGCTTTAAACCTTCGTTCCAACAGTGTCTGAAGAATGCACACCCCCAATGCGCTCGTTCCTGCTCTCGAGCATACTCTTCTTGTTCTTCCTCAAACCTTTCTTCTTCGCGCCTTCTTTTCTCCTCCTCGTATTCACGCCTTTGAAAACGCTCTTTTTCTTGCTGACGCTGCCATTTGTTGAGGAGAATACGTGTAGTAACTCTAGGCTTAAAGGATTCTCCCACTTCACATCGGCTATTCGGGAACCGAAGATTTTTCTGGCGAATCTGTTCAATTGTGATCTGCCGAGTAGGATCAACTGAACCATCCTGCTTTGCCTTCTTTGAGGTTAAAACTTTCAATCTTCCCTTTTCTCCAGATGGAACAGCATTCACCATGTTGACCGAGAACCCGATCATATTCTGAGGGAAAGGGTTACTGTCCAGTAGATTAGTTGGAGGAACAATTTCATCAATTGCCTTCATGCTTTTCTTGCCAACTCCTATTCCTCCTTCATGTATCAAAAATCCCAGAAACTCTCCAGCCGAAACTCCAAAAGCACACTTGTTCGGGTTCATTTTAAGCCCATGCTTCCTGGTGCATTCTAGAGTTTTCCTTATGTCGGCCAAATGAGACTCATGATCTAATGATTTGATCACCACATCATCAATATGTATTTCCACAATCTTGCCGATCAACTCATGAAAAATATAATTCATAGCCCTTTGATAAGTTGCACCAGCATTTTTCAATCCAAAGGTCATGACAACCCACTCAAACAACCCTATGTGTCCAGGACATCTGAAAGCTGTCTTTACTATATCTTTTACCTTCTTGTTGTAATATTTGGCAACTCGCATCTTATTTTTCTCAATATTTTCCAATGCTTTGAGACGAATCATATGCAAATCTTCTAATTCATCCACCATTAAGTTACTGTAATCTTTAGAACTTAAATCTTTCTGCAACTGTACTCTCCTTGACTCTGTTTGTAATTCCCATGGTAAAATGGCATGATGTCCATACACTAGTTCATAAGGAGACGTTTTTGTAGACCCATGAGGGGCCATTCGGTAAGCCCACAATGCTTCATTGAGTACCGAATGCCACCTTCTTGGCTTCTGATCAATCTTCTTTTGTATAATTTTAATCATAATCTTGTTAGAAGCCTCTGCCTGACCATTAGCTTGAGCATAATGAGGAGAAGAATTTAATAACTTAATTCCCATACTTTCAGCAAAGTCTCTGAATTCAGAGGATGTGAATTGAGTCCCTTGATCTGTAGTGATTGTTTGAGGAATGCCAAATCTATGAATGATATGCTCCTTGACAAAGCTAACCATATTCTCTTATGTCACTTTCTTCAATGGAATTGCCTCGACCCACTTGGTGAAATAATCAGTGGCCAAAAGTACAAATTTATGCCCCTTGCTAGATGGAGGGTTTATTTGGCCAATCAAATCGAACTCCCTGGTCTGACAGAGGAAATGTGCAAGGAAGGTTTAGCAGCTCTGAATGAAGATAAGCAGATCAAGGCCAAACTCTCTGCATTGACAAAAATCCAAGAAGCTGACAAGAAGCTATTGGAGAACATTAGTGGCATGGTATCCAATGCAAAAGATGTAATTCTAAAATTCTTGAATGTATAATTGTGATGAATATTCAGCAGCCGAATGATCTATGCAGTTCTGTTCTGTATCTCTGTCTTGGTTTCACTGTTTTATAGCCCATTCAGCAACATTGATTGTAATGAACTTCAGTGTCCTATCACCCATTCGGCAAAGCCAACTGTATAGAGTATAGTACAGCCGAATTTTACTTGGTCAAAACCGAATGTGACTCAGCATGAATCCCAAACGGCGCTGCAACTGTTCAGTTCGAAAGCTCTCCACCTTCCGAAATTTTGGGATACGCGCCACGATCTCTTGGCCACGATTCCTTCTGTGGGTTCTATAAATAAAGGCACCGGGCGTTTAGCACTCCACCAAGCCTTTTGCCTTCCTAGCTTCTGCCGGTCTCGAGCTCTTTTCTCCCCAAAGCACAGTAACCTCCAAGAAAACCCCAATGGCGAACGGAAGGCGACCGGCCGCTGACGAGCCCGAAGGAAGCCGAGCCGGCGCTCGCCGCAGGTGATTGGCTGCTTGCTTCTCTCTGTTCTTCTCGAGATTTGCCCTCTTTTTGACGAATCTCTCTGTTTTTTCAGGGTAATCCAATGGATTGCCGCCGCTGGTGCGCCAGTTGCGGCTCCAGCCGCTGCTCCTGCGGCGTCCAACTCCTCGAGTTCGTCCAATCGGACTCTCGTATCGGACGACTTCCGTTACTCGGACTACGATGCTCGCCGATTCAAGGCGGAGCGCGACGACACTCGTCGCGATCAGGCACGCATCGAATTTGGGGACCACTTACCGAATTTGGGGACCACTTACCGAATGCACTGTATTTAGTACCAATCGGCAATAATGCTTTCCAGACTAAATCCCCTTCTGCAAATTGCCTGACCTTCACTTTCTTGTTGTAATATTTAGCAATCCGCACCTTATTTTTCTCAATATTTTCCAAGGCCTTGAGACGAATCATATGCAAATCTTCTAATCCGTCCATCATTAAGTCACTGTAATCTTCAGAACTTAAATCTTTCTGCAATTTTATCCTCCTTGAATCTGATCTCTCTGGTCTGACAGAGGAAATGTGCAAGGAAGGTTCAGCAGCTCTGAATGAAGATAAGCAGATCAAGGCCAAACTCTCTGCATTGACAAAAATCCAAGAAGCTGACAAGAAGCTATTGGAGAACATTAGTGGCATGGTATCCAATGCAAAAGATGTAATTCTAAAATTCTTGAATGTATAATTGTGATGAATATTCAGCAGCCGAATGATCTATGCAGTTCTGTTCTGTATCTCTGTCTTGGTTTCACTGTTTTATAGCCCATTCAGCAACATTGATTGTAATGAACTTCAGTGTCCTATCACCCATTCGGCAAAGCCAACTGTATAGAGTATAGTACAGCCGAATTTTACTTGGTCAAAACCGAATGTGACTCAGCATGAATCCCAAACGGCGCTGCAACTGTTCAGTTCGAAAGCTCTCCACCTTCCGAAATTTTGGGATACGCGCCACGATCTCTTGGCCACGATTCCTTCTGTGGGTTCTATAAATAAAGGCACCGGGCGTTTAGCACTCCACCAAGCCTTTTGCCTTCCTAGCTTCTGCCGGTCTCGAGCTCTTTTCTCCCCAAAGCACAGTAACCTCCAAGAAAACCCCAATGGCGAACGGAAGGCGACCGGCCGCTGACGAGCCCGAAGGAAGCCGAGCCGGCGCTCGCCGCAGGTGATTGGCTGCTTGCTTCTCTCTGTTCTTCTCGAGATTTGCCCTCTTTTTGACGAATCTCTCTGTTTTTCAGGGTAATCCAATGGATTGCCGCCGCTGGTGCGCCAGTTGCGGCTCCAGCCGCTGCTCCTGCGGCGTCCAACTCCTCGAGTTCGTCCAATCGGACTCTCGTATCGGACGACTTCCGTTACTCGGACTACGATGCTCGCCGATTCAAGGCGGAGCGCGACGACACTCGTCGCGAACTGGAGGTCATCTCCAAACAAGCTAGGATTGCTGACCTTGAATGGCAGCACGAGCGCAAGCAGCTGCTCGAAGTCATCGATGGTGAGTCCTGCAATCTGCTCAATTTCAATCTCGTTCTCCAAATGATATTAATCTGTTATCCCCTTGTAACCTTGCAGCGCGTGATGCTGAACTTGATCGACTGAAGGCGCTGGTGGAGGAGCTGGCGGACAAGGTGAACGCCCAAGGGGACACACCCGAGGCACGCCTTGGTGCGGTGACAGGCCGTGTCGACGAGGTGGCCTCCCATGGCGTTCGCCTGAACGTCGCTACGGGTCTCGTTGCCATGTCGACGCACACCGGCACTGACTATTCCAGGATGCCGGTAGGTTTCGCCAACAGCAACCCAGAAGACATCGATGACATCGACGCCTCCATCGAGTGCCTCGAGGGCCATGGCACTGTCGTCGCCGATTCAATCCATCTCCAGTCTGTCTTGAACAAGCTGTTTGATTAGTTTATACTAGGGATGATTGAATGTAAATAGTAGCTTCCGCAACAATCGAAATTCTTTCCGTCACGTTTGGAATTCTGCGGAAGCATCGATGATCTTGAACACCTTGATTGCCGACTCAGTTCATTCCCAGTCTGTCTTGAACAATTTGTCTCAGTAGTTTGTACTAGGGATTATTGAATTTCGGCAATAAAGCTTATCTTTTGTGATCCCTCTGTGATATCTTCACTGAATTGATGATGTATATTGTTAGCACTAAGGGCAATACAATCTAGTATTGGCCATTTTTCCTCTGTTGGAAATTTTTGTTCTGAAGGCGGCTTCTTCCCGAATGCCGGCTATTTCCATCCAGCTATTCTTTTGTTGTGGACGACTTGGTTGCCGAACAAGGGGAAGAAATATCTTCTGGCCAAACTCTGTCAGAAGAGAATCAAACAAAGCTGAAAGATATCCTTGCTTTGCTGCACAAGAGTATCCAAGATCAAGTCAAAGATGCTGATCTCTTAAGGGATGTACTAGAATCCATTGACCAAGAACTTCCTGATGATATCAAAACTTCTTGATAGGCTCTGGCCACCGAAATCTTGACCCCCACCGAAGAACAATCCGCATCTTTCTTCCTCGGCCCCTCAGGGAATCCAGATCCCTCCGAAATTATTGCGGCCGAATCCCAGAGGATTCCTTTCAAGATTTCATTGACAAAACCTCATGAGTGGCAAGACGCCTTCAAGAACTGGCCTTTGCCCCCAATCACCGGCTGGAGAAATTGGTATAAAAGGATATCTGATGACAAAAGCCCCCAAACACAGAACTGGGACCGACTGTGTATTTCTCATTGCCTGGAGCTGTCACTAGCCGAAACACCAAAAAACGAGAACCTTCTGATTGCAGCTTGCCATTTTTGGTCCAATGGTGCAAATGCTTTTCTCTTCGGTCATGGCCCAATGTCTCCCACTTTGGCCGATGTCTACATGATGACCGGCCTGAACGTTACAGGAACTGTATATCCATATGACCACAAAGGTTACTCCAAGCAGACAGGAGTAAAAACAGGGGTTGGATACAAGAGATACATCCAGAACCATATGTCTGATGGCCCACTGACCAAAGCATTCATTGTCCAATGCAAACCCACGAACACACGTTCACTCGTGAGAGCACTGCCGAATGCGGCTATTTAGCCGAATCGGGGTCCATGGCGAAGGAACAAGCCT
>OAMR01000393.1:255233-268028 GCA_900205405.1 Echinochloa crus-galli | reverse complement strand
CAATACACTCTAGTATTGGCCATTTTCTTTTTTTGCTGCTTTTATGATTTTAGGCTCGGACACAGCAAACAGTGGCCATTACAGATTCTGCCGATGCTCCATCAACTGGTAAAAATTTTGATATCTCATTTACTCTTTTCATCAGCATTTATCCCCTTTTTGGCTGTAGGACAAATTTCCATGGATCAAGTCTTGGAGAGCCCCTCTTCTCCTTGTATTCTTCATCAGATCGGCATCTTCCTTACTTGATCCACGTCATCACGCGTTCCCGAATGCTTTCCATAGAGCAGCTCCTTGCCGAATCGGCGACGGATTCCCGACCGCAGAATGCCTTTGCCGAACGCCCTTGAAGACAAGCTTTCCTTTCCGAACGATATCTTTTACCAATCCCGGCCCACATGTCAGTCTCTTTCTGGTGCCAAATTTTGGTGTTAACAGAAAGACAGAGCAGCAGCCTTCAGGGAATAATCTACATACAAACATGGCTATTATTCACCAAATATGCAAATAAAACTAGCAAAGTTACAAACTTTGCATACCGAATCTAACAGCAAGTATGGCTCTCATTGTGGAAATTACCGAAAAATTCCTAAACAATTTGCTGATTTCAACTAAAATCGAGCAGGACAGAGGCAATACCTCCACCTGCTCCTCCCCAAGATCCCCAAACGTGAAGCCACGCACCTCTCAAAAATTAAGCACAACCAGAACAAAGAGGATCTGATTCTGAGGCGAAAGGGGCACGCACACACTTCGAGGTCGCTGCTGCAGAACTCGTCGTTGCGGCCGAGGCAGGAGAGGATCCCGGAGTTCCAGCTCTCCCGCGGGATGGCGTGGGCCGCGACCGGCTCGCCCATCACGACGGGCACCTCATCGGCATAGAGCTTGGTGGCCTCCGGAGCCGGAGCCTGCGGGGGCTTCTCGTCCGAGGGGATGGCGGCGCCGACCGCAGCTGGGAGGAGGGGGCTCGACTCCTCCTCGTGGTTGTTGTTGGCGGCACCCATGGAGATTTCCGATTGGAAGTAAAGCTACCTAACGCGAGGCGAGGCGATCAAGCCAGCGCTTCGTCTTCCTACGGGTCGTGCAGGTGACAACTGGGCCCTCGCCATTTGCTCTTTCATTCGGTTGGTATGTAGATGGGCCGGGTTTGGAAGAAGGCCCAGCCCAACTAGGGTTCTCTAACATTCCCAGTCCGCAGCAGCATTCTTCCTCCCCCGACGCGACGCCGTCATGCCGACTTCCTCCCCGGACCCCGGTGATCACCGGAACCCTAGCTCCGGCGGTAGTCCATCGCTGCGCGTCGCCTCTCCGAATTCAACAAGTTACAGCAGTTATTTTGCATGTACCTATTTTGACCAGAGCTAAGCAAGCGCTGCAATTTAGCGTCAGCCGTCAGGTATCTGCGGCTGCTAACGCTTCGATCAAGCCAGAAAAATTAAAACCGCGCAAAGCCCTCGGCGAAAAACTGAGATCTTGGCCGATGAATCTAACCTGCACGTAGGACTGCAGTAGGTGTACCGCTTCCCGCAACTTGAGACCATCACAACTCCCACCCTTGCTTCACACATGATCGACAGCTCTTGGGCTTTTTGCAGTATTGTGTTTTTCCTTTTCCAGAAGAGGGCCTGCCGGCGAACAAGATCTTCTACCACCTTCACCTCCTTCTTCACCTTCTTCGTCACTTTCCTGCCCATTGCCCCAAGGCGAGAACTCTCGCTAGAGCCAAAGACGCAGCCGGCCTTGAAACAAAGGGTTATGAGAAACAAAGTTAATCTGTTTGGAAAAAAGAAGAAAGAAGATACTTTCATAAATCATCAATAACTTTTAAATTGTTGAGTTTACAAATGCGAAAACTATATGAATAGACTTGCCTTGAAAAATACTTTCATAAAAGTATACATATATCACTTTTTGATAAATATTTTTAGAATAACAAGAGGTCAAAGTTGTGTTTTGGAGACCGTGTCGCTGTCATAAACGTCAGGTTTTTCAGAACGGAGGGAGTACTTGTTTCCATTGATCTTAAATGCATAGACTTAAAATGAGTTGGGAATTTGAATTTCTACCGTAGAGTTTTGAGAGGGGACAAGGATATCTATGAAAATTCGGGTAATTCGGTGGACCGAATAGACCGAACCGAAATAATTGGTCTATTCGGGTTCGGTTCCTATTTTACTTTTAAAAACTTCGGTCCTCACTTTTTCAAAACCCGAAATGACCAAATAAACCGAATGCCCACCCCAGTCTCCAGCAGCTCTGCTCTTTGTGAGGTAAAAAAAAAGAAAACAGAGGGAAAAAAAACCTCATCCAACAGAAACTCTATCACACACGGTATTTTCCCCGGCTCGGTATCCAACATCTGACGCTCGGTTTCTTTCGCTCGCCCCGCAGGCTCGGCATCCGCCCGCACGCCTCCCGCGGTCCCACCCACGCACCCCTACGTCTCTCCCTCGCCCTCCTATCGGATGCCTTCCCTCCCGCCATCGCAACCCCACCGCTGCATCTGCTTCCCCTAGGCCCAACTCCGGCGCACTGCTGCTCCCCATGGCGGCGATGGCGCTCGCGATGTAGTCATCCTTCTCGATGAGCGAGTTTGTCGCGGCGGGGCGGCGGCCAACGCATGTGCCGCGGACGCTGAGCTGGAGCTGGAGGTCCGCTGTGCCGCGAACGCCGAGCTGGAGCTGGAGGTCCGCCGCGGTCCGCCGCGAACGCCGAGCGGCGCTTCTGCAGCCTGGCCGAGCGACTCTGCTGCACCTGACTCTGGAGGTAGCGATACAAAAGGTCGTGGAAGGTGACAGAAATTCGTTGTGAAGCCCTTGGCCATCCAATGTGCAAGTACGAATTAGCTTTGGTACCCCTGTAAAATTGTTCCATCAAAGTTAAATACACCTGAGGCCCTTAAACTTGTCACCGTGTTCCACTTAGGTCCACGAACTTGCAAAATCGAAATCCAGCACCCCAAACTTGTTAAGTTGTGCCACTTGGGTCCATACCCCTTCGGTGGTCATGTGAATATGCAAAAAACACCTTGATTTGTATCTTCTTCTCCATCCACGTCCTCCTTCTCATCTCTCTCCTCTCTCTCTCTCCACACGCGGCTCGTCGCCAACACACCCCTCCCTTCCCCGCGGCCGCCGCCGACCCCATGCTTCCCTCCGGTGGCGCCGCCTTCTCCCCTCCTCTCCCTCCGACGGACGGCGTGAGGGGCCTGGCGCGGGGCGGCGGTGTCCTGCGGGGCGTTTGGCGCACGGGCCAGCGGTGGCCCGCACCAGGCGGCCGGCGCACGGTGACAGCGGAGGCAGCAACGCGGCGGCAGTGGAGCCAGCGACGAAGGTGGAGGAGAGCGACGTCAATGGAATCTGAGTCGTCGCCGACGAGGTCGGTCGCGTCGGCGGCCCAGAGGGTGGAGGAGGCCTCACTCCCTGTGTCGGACTTGGCGCAGCTTGGCCTAGGCGTCTTTGCCGGTGACTCCGCCTCACGAATCGGTGACATGAAGCCATGGCCGCCGAATTGGGCTCCTCCTGCTTCGTCTTCGGGCGGGGCTGGCAGCTGCGACGCGATGGCGGCTAAGCGGGCCCAGGCGGCGGGGCTGCGCACGGCCAAGGCCCCTCCACCTCCCCTCCCTCCGGCGCCGTGCCACCACCTCCCTCCCGCATCGAGCCCCCTTCCTCTTTCCGACGCGGCGAAGCTCCCTGGGTCCCTCTGGTCCTCCTCGCGGCCCTCCTCCATGTGCGCCGAAGAAGCTCCTGGCGCGGATGCCCAAGGACACAACGGGTCTTGCAACCTCCGGCCACGTGCTCTCGACGCTGGTCGCGACAGCGCAGCGCATGGGAGGGCGGCGGCCTAACGGAGGAGAGAGATGAGAAGGAGGACGTGGATGGAGAAGAAGATACAAATTAAGGGTTTTTTTGCATATTTGCATGACCACCGAAGGGGTATCTACCCAAGTGGCACAACTTAACAAGTTTGGGGGTGCTAGATTTCGATTTTGCAAGTTCGTGGACCTAAGTGGAACACGGTGACAAGTTTAAGGGCCTCCGGTGTATTTAACTCTTCCATCAAATTCCTTTGATGAGAGATACCTGGGCTTATCTGCTGTGTGGTGATATTCTGTTGCAAACGGGTTGTGAACATCCTGGGAGGTAAAAAGAATATCAATTTGTCTATGATCTTATGACAATTTTCAGGATTAGAGAAGCTCCGGTCTGATGCTTGTTACAACTATCACAAGTACGCTTACTGTGGCAGTATGATGCTCAACGGATCACAAAATTGAGCATTCTATGGTGACGTAATCATGTATAAGCAAATGAATGGTGCGTTACAAAGCCATATACGTGGGGAGCAGCTAAATGAATGTCTAAGCATTATTCTAGATGAGCAGCTAAATTAAAAATGGTTAATAACAGGTAGCGAAAATTCATGTCAAGCATGACACATTCCTTCCAAAAGGGACGTAAGGAACATCTGCTTCAGCAGCTCGTGGGATTCTCTATTTATTTGTCACTCACAAGGGGGCTGTAAACAGGGTACCACATTTTCCGAGCCACGTAGTCCACCGTTTCCAACTGTCAGCACAGGAAAAGGGGTTTCAGACACTGCTGTAGGATTTACTCTATAGGAATATCACAATAGTATGGTACCTCTGACATGCTCGCGAGCTCCCTAGGACCCACATCGCAGCACCGCTCAGCCAACCTGTGCCGTGATGTGCCTGATACTGCAGTGTTGTGGATAGGTGGAATGCTTTGATGGATGTGTCAGTGGTAACAGCCTGCAGTGGTTGGTGAAGCTCACCTGGAAACTGATGGGAAGAGGATTTCTTTTCGAATCTCATTGTCTGTGATGTATGATGCCAGGCTGCATTGCAATAAAAAATATATGCTTATCAAAATTGTGTATTTTCCAAAGGAAAACAAACAGAAATACAGTGAGATCCAAACAGATTAGGCATTTGTGGTTGGCATTTCCCAATATGGTCGTATTCACAAAGACAAGGAGTGGGGCTTTGATGATCACATTCATCAGGATGCACAATTAAGCTAGTTAGGAATATGCTCAATGATGAAATTTTACAAGGAAAAGGAAAATCCAGTATAGCCACTTGAGTGGTAATGGTGCCCAATACTTTGATCAAGTAACAATATTGCCCAATACTGGATCTTTTTTCGAGCATATATTGACCCATAAGGCAGTAACTGGTCCAGTCATTCACTCATCATATGAGTGCATTTGTATGTGTCAAATCTATTGGTACTGGGAATATTTTCTAGATTCAGAAAAAAAGCTAAGATCACAGTTGTTAACTGAACTTAAATGGCTGTTTAGTGCTAGCGATAAAGCATCTAGACTTAAGACTGCTAACTGCTAACTCAGGACTGGTACGATAAGAGAAAAGGCATTCTTAACTTGTTGCGGAATCATGAAAGAAGTACTTCGAAACGCTCACCTCCTCATAAATATGCCCCCAACTCCAGATAGTCCTAAAAGCACATGAGGCTTAACTTTCTTGACCTGACGATCAGTATCAAACTGACTTAGTCCAAGCACAGAAGCATTGCAATTACTCTGATATAAAAATATTCTCCAAGCTTCAGCAGCTAAAATATTATTGTAGAACTCATTATCATACCACTTCAACAAGACTAGCCCCCTCATGGAGATCTGGAACCTCATCTGGACCATAACCTCTAGCAAAACGGGCCACTGCAGGATCCAGACCCTTCCTAGATTTTGTAATAAGGCCCTACATGGTATAGTACAACAGGAGCACATAAGTAATCGGCTTAAAGATTGAACACATATAAAGGAGACCCAATGTAAAAAAAAGAAGAAGAAAAAATATTTGCTTGCCTAGAGTTAACTTACATCTTTGTCCAGAACCCAAAACTGATTATGTGAAAATTATATCAGATTGACTGAAAATTATGTGAAAATACAGGGATGTAATATATCAGATTGAGCTAAAAATAAGTTGTTATTTCACTTTGTGCATTTCAGATATGTCTCTGTTCAGGGTAGCTTTGAGGCCTTCACCAGGCAATAATGCGGGTGCTGCGGCAGCCTGGTTGAGAACGAGGAGAAGCGTGAGCACCTAGAGGTTGCCTGCGACCTTATAACGTATATATGTTCGTCCTTTGCTGGGTCCTTTGCTGTTGATGGCCTTTGTGGTCTTGTCTGCTCGTCCGTAAATATGATAAGGTTGTGATTTGTCGTATGTGTGACCATGTTGTGCTCCGTGTCGACTGCTGTAATGGATTCTGAATTGCATTGTATCATTGTGGGATCAGGATCTTACCATTCATGCAAGGGATTAAACTACTCGATAGGGAATGTTTACCGAGCTACTTAAACTAGTCGGCTACGGTGCAACACGACGTAGAAGGCTAGGTAGAACTAGTCGGATACTAGTAGGAGACTTCCCAAAAAATATTCTGTTGTAGTATTCTAGATTGTATACGACTAGGATCATACAACCGACTTGTGACTCTGCTCCCCGGACTATATAAGGTGGAGCAGGGACCCCTCAAAAACATAACTCATACACAACCGTACGAGGAATACAATCAAGCATACAAGACGTAGGGTATTACGCTATTTGCGGTCCAAACCTGTCTAATTCTTTGTGTTGTTCGTACACCATCGTTCCTAGAACTAGGCGAGACCCACAATTCTACTCTCTGGGGTACCCCCAGGCAGACGTGTTCGATATAATTCTTCGATACTTGGCGCCCACCGTGGAGCTCGCTCGTCAAAATTCACGACTAGGCGTGATGGGATCAACTTTCAAAACTCAAGGCGTCGAGGAGGGCGCGACTTTCGTCATTGGAGCATAGACTTTCGTCTCTGATGGCGAAGGTGGCTTCGAGTCGTTTTTGGCGGATTGACCAGGCCCTTACTCGGCGACTTCATCATGAACATCGTTTTCAGGTTCAACCTCGAGTTCAATTTCTGTTTCGGATTCGATTTCAATTTCACTTTCAGATGAAGCATCAACTGCCGACTCGGTTTCGACTTCGACTTCGATTCCAACTCGGACTCTAATCGGGTTTCAACAAGTCGTGTCTGGGTACAACTCTCTTCCAGTTATGGAAGGAGTCAGGGACTCCGAGTCGGCTACGCCATCGGATTACCCCCCAACACGACTCCCGTTCGGCTTTTGAATACTACGGCCATATATCAACATGCCTATGCTGTGAAGCAAGAGGAGGTCATCATTGAAGCACTCAGCAAGATCGAGATCGTTCGCAAGGACTCTGAGCCAGTTCCTGAACCATCAGAGAACAACAACAGCGGCGATTCTGCGGTCTTGTCGAGTAACTCTCCGACAAGTGTTGAAGGCTTGGGTTGCAGTGCATTTTTTCAGACTGATTTCAACATGGAAGAGCCACTTGTTCGTCTGCCATCAGGGTTAGTTGTGACTAGCACGCTAGGAGGACTTCTTGTTCACTAGCCTGATCTGATTCCTGAATCTACTAGTGACGACGACGAATTAAGGCTCGCAGCAGTGGTTATCACCGAGTTGCCGTTTCAGGGCGACGGCAAAACTGCTTCGATGGCATCTTCTTCTAGTGGTGCTTGTGACAACTTTACAGCTGAAAGTGCGTTGACTCTGATGGTACTGCTGGGCAAGGTGGTTAGTACGATCGGGAACACTTTAATGATATTTCTGCGGAAGAACTGTCCGTGGCTGGAGAAACTGATCAGCAGAAAACATCAAGGCAAGCAAGGAACGCAAAGCATGCAGAGCTACGTGTGAATGCAGCGTTACGGCAATCAGCTGTCCGAAATCTTACACGTGATTTTCAGATGGTTGGCGATCAGCCTGTCCTACAGGACACTCCAGCCAATTTGAACGATGCTGCGGAGCTCATCCGAAGCACGATGAATTCGCCAAATCCTGATCGGGCACAATTAAGGCATGTCCTTTCTCTATTGGAGACTGCTCAGAAGGATATTTGTGGCGGAGCACAACCAAGTCAGCACACTCCTAGACCTCAAGGAAGTCGGGACACGGTCCAGTCACCGCATCCAAGTCGACAACTCGGTCGAGTTCCCCAACCAGCCGCGTCGCGTGCTCGTCCGTCTGCTGATGCGCGACAAGTCATTAATGCAAGTCAAGATGCTCGTGTTCATATTGAGGCAAGCCGGGCTAATCGTATTGCGTCCGAGCTTCGTCGCAGAGAGGAATTTGAACGAAAATATAGTCCGGTTGATCAGCAATCAAGGCAAAACAACCATTCGCGTGATGCAAATCGTGACCAAGGGCGCGGCAATAGCCAACCTTCACGACATGACGAACACCCGCGTGACGACCAACCTCGTGATCGTGACAACCAGCCTGATACTGATCCACCCCCTAGTGATGGTGATGATGGCGATCACCCACCTCGAGGCCGTGATCGTGGTTATGGCGGAGGCCGTAATCGCGACAACCCTGAGCCGAGTGGTTCACCAGGACACAGTTCTAACAATGGTGGTCGCAACAATGACAACCATCGTCGGTGACGCCAGCCTTCTCCTGTGGATCATTATGATGGTTTTCCAGCTTTTTCAGCTCGGATCAGGAAGGTCAAGCTACCAAACAAATTCAAGACTACTGGGATCGAGAAGTTTATAGGCAAACAAGACCCAGAACAGTGGTTGCGTGTTTACTCGACTGCAATCCCCATGGCCGGTGGTGATAGTGACGTTAAAGTCAGATATTTTCTAATCATGATGGATACGACACCACTCACATGGCTCGAGGGCCTTCGCCCCGAGTCCATTGATACTTGGGAAGAACTCACAAGAAAGTTTACTGCCAATTTCCAGGGAACCTGGGCTAGGCCCAGAACTCGATTTGAATTGGCAGCATGCAAACAGGAAAAGGGTGAGACACTGCACAAATATATCAAGCGGTTCTTTGAGAAAAGAGCCACAATTGTGGATGTGTCAGACATGGAAATCATCGACTGCTTTCATGATGGTCTTTGGGCTCGTGAATTGCATCGTGAATTTGGCAGGAGGCGTCCAGAAACTATTTCTGAGTTAAGGCGCATGGCTACTGATTGGGATGATCAAGATGATCGTGAGCATGAGCGTTTTGATAAGCATAACAACAACAATGGAGGCAACAACTCTAACAAGGGTAGTACTGATCGCCGTAATAACAACAACAAGCGCGATTTCAATCGCCACAACAAGAAGCGAAAGCCAGACAACACTGTGTGTTTGTGGTTCGTGGTCCTCCATCGACTTGCGATTTGTGAAGTTCAAAATATCAAACTTTCAATTCAGCGGCCGATCCAGAAAAAAAAAGGTAGGGCGAACAAACTAACGCAAGCTTCAACCAGCGAAGCTATATACACAGAAGCTATATACCACGTACACCCGCAGATAGAACTAAACTTTAACAAAATGATATAGAATATGCATATTGCATCAAATTATCAAAGTTGGACAATTGGTGAACATGATAAAAGTACACGATAAGAAAAAAACCACTCACTAAGCTTGACTAGGTCGTCTAGGATCCTTATTAGGAAATTGCATCCTTCGGCCTTTCATGGTCTGGAACCTTTTCTTGACCTTTTCAAAATCAAGTCCTAGAAATATCTCCTTCTCAATGTAGCACAAAATTAAGTCATTGAGCCACTCATCAGACATTCTATTGCGCAAATCAGTCTTGATTATATTCATAGCTGAGAAGGCTCTTTCAACAGATGCCGTTGCTACAGGTAGGAGCAATGCTAACTCAACAAGGCGATATACCAATGAAAAAGTTGTATGCATTTTAGCTTCAACCATCATCGTTGCCAAACTTCCAAAATAGCTTCAACCACCTCCGACGTCGCCATTGCTGCTCAAAAACTCAAAGAAAGGCTGCCGGATCTTCAATTCTTGGAGAAAAAATGGAGGGGGTATTAAGGGGTGCTCTTCCAAGGTTAGGTAACCTCGCCTTATTGGTAGATCTGCCATTGTTTCAGTTTCTCCTTACCTGTGTTGTTTTTCGTGGAGACCACATCACACAACCTGCACGGTATCTGAGACTGAACTTGCTTATGAATTACTCGTATGTTCAGTTGGGATAAAGGTTAATCTGAATTGAATTGAATTGAATCCCTGCACACGGAACTAACAGGACTGGCCGATTCGGGCAGAAACCGGAGCTGCCCGTCAGGCCGTCACGTTACTCACGTTGAGCCCTCTACTTCTATGGGCGCGTTTGGTTTCCTGCTGAGCCTAGCCTGGCTCGTATCCGGGAGCCAGGTTCTCTGTTGGCCAGGCTCAACAGATGCAACAATGCTTTGTTTGGTTGCCTGCTTGCATCCAGTCAGACTATGATGGAAGGTGTTTGGTTGCTCGCACGAGAATATATCACATGAGATAAAAATATTAAAAATAAACATTGTTATGATACAGTATTTGTTTTGTATAAATATACTTTAATAGGTCTTAGTTTATCTCGTCAAAACTTAATCAAATTTGAAAAATGCTAATAACACTTAATATATCCTAATCACATATTAATACAATCATTAAATGTAAATCACTTTACAGGCACCGAGCCTGGCCAGCCGGAAACGAAACTCGTTTCCCCATAGTCGTTTCCCCAGAGTCTGGACCGGCGGCCTCTTTTGCATGCAGGTGGACAGGCTCGGACCTCCGCACAGGCAACCAATCACCTGCTGCCTGCATGCCGCCAGCCTGGATGAACCTAGCACAGGCAACCAAACGCTATACCTCACGCCTTCACGGACAGAACTGGCCAGGGCCGACAGCAACGGGCAAAGATGGGCCAGGCTCAGGACGGGCTGTTCATACCAAAAATGCCGCAGCCCCCTCGAGTTTCTATGGGCCCATGCTGCTTCCACTTTGCTCCCAGCCCGAGCCCGGAAATCCTATACGGCTTCCGTAAGTTTTTTGTGTAGCTAGCTTTTAAAGTTTGAGATTGGTGCAATGTATATCCACCGTCCGATCCACCTGCTTCGTCTTCCCGACGGCGCGCGACGGAGGAGGGGCGGGAGCCGGCGAGCCGAGGGGCGGTAGCCGGCAAGCCGAGGGAATGGGCCGGAAGCTAGGTTGCTTAACCGGCTTCCGTGCGCCATAGCCCCCGCCCGAGCCAAATCCGGGTAGAGGAGACGCCGAGACGGGGGAAGAAAAACTCGAAGACACGCAGCCGACGAGCTCCGCCGCCGGAACTAAGAAAGAGATGGCCTCCGCCTCCGCCTCGCCGTCCTCCGCTTCTCCGCACCAGCACCACCGCGATGCCATCAAGTCGTCAGGTCCGACCTCGTGCTTGCTCCCTTCGTGCATCGTCCCGCTTGCGCGGCTTTGTAATTCCATCCGCCACTTGCGGCGCACGGCCGTGGCACCAGCCCTAGCCGCGCCCCCTTAAGCTCGTGCGGCGGCTCCTTTGCTCAAGTTATGAGGTCCAACGAACTCAAAGTGTCCTCGCTTGGGCTTCTACTTGAGGAAACGCCTCCCGACCGAGGTTGGGGTAAGTGTTAGGTAGAGCTGATTAGAAGGTGGACTAGTGTAATGGCGTTCTCTAAAAATTGCCCCCTAAAAAAATATTTAGAAGCTCCTTTACGAAATTTCTTCCTCTAAATATCATCATCCTGCAACGGTGTCCTGAATGTGACATCCTCTACTCAGTGGGTCCCACCAATTTTTTTTTTCAACCCTTCCCCTCGTCCATGGACCACCACAGACACCATGCCTCCTGCCCTCTTCCCCCGGCACTCCACCGTCAAGAAGGCCGCCGCCGCGCGGGCGCCAGGCTCAGGCCGTCGCCGACCACCGCGGGCGCAGGACCAGGCGCCGCAGGAAGTCGTTGAGGTCGCCGCCGGAGACGCCGTCCGGGAGCCGGACACGCTCCCGGCGCCTCGCCGACAGCCGCGCCCGTCGAGCGAGCTTCGCCGCGGGGCTTGCGCGGCCACCGAGCGAGCTCCGCCACGAGCCATCGCAGGGCCGGAGAGCCGCCGGCGGCTGGAGGAGCAGGGGGAGCTGGACCGGGAGGCGGTGTTGCTGCGGCCAGCCCCGGCGCCGGAGCCGGAGGGCGTCCTGGGGCTCCTGGGCCTGCGCGACGGCGATGCCTTCCGGAGTGCGGGATGGTGGTTCTAGCGCCGGCGGCCGGAGCTCCCGCGCGCTGTGTCGGTCGGCGGCCGCGAAACTCCCGCGTGCCGCGGTGGCGCGACCGGGAAGGAGGGAGGGAGAGCAGAGGGAGGAGGAGGCCGGGGAGGCGGGGAGGGAGTGGAGGCGGCGGAGGACGCAGGAGGGCACGGAGGGGCAGCGGAGGAGGAGATGCTCTGCTCGGCGGCGCGGTGGGATTTGGACGAGCAGGCGCCGCCGCCCCCACGGGTACGTGGAGAAGACGGTGGAGGACGCCGAGGGAACCTCGTCGCAGCTTGGTGTTGGCCGGGTAGAGGTTGGTCGCGAGCACCCCGTCGAGGCGGCGCCTCGAGCTCTGACCGCGTCGCACGAGATTTGGAGGAGGGGGAGAGCTCTGGGAAATTTGGGGGAGGGAGCGGAAGTCCGGCACAGTACCACATCCTTTACAGGAGACCGCTGCAGATAGAAATTTGGGGCTAGGGACCCTAATTTACCGGTCCAGGACGGTTTAGGGTGTACCGCTGCAAATAGCCTTGGGGAATACCCCTTACTATGCGTACTTGCGTAGCGTCGTTAATAGGCAATCAAGGTATATCCACCGTCCGATCCACCTGCTTCGTCTTCCCGACGGCGCGCGACGGAGGAGGGGCGGGAGCCGGCGAGCCGAGGGGCGGTAGCCGGCAAGCCGAGGGGCTGTCT
>OAMR01000393.1:232522-254980 GCA_900205405.1 Echinochloa crus-galli | reverse complement strand
TTACGAAATTTCTTCCTCTAAATATCATCATCCTGCAACGGTGTCCTGAATGTGACATCCTCTACTCAGTGGGTCCCACCAATTTTTTTTTTCAACCCTTCCCCTCGTCCATGGACCACCACAGACACCATGCCTCCTGCCCTCTTCCCCCGGCACTCCACCGTCAAGAAGGCCGCCGCCGCGCGGGCGCCAGGCTCAGGCCGTCGCCGACCACCGCGGGCGCAGGACCAGGCGCCGCAGGAAGTCGTTGAGGTCGCCGCCGGAGACGCCGTCCGGGAGCCGGACACGCTCCCGGCGCCTCGCCGACAGCCGCGCCCGTCGAGCGAGCTTCGCCGCGGGGCTTGCGCGGCCACCGAGCGAGCTCCGCCACGAGCCATCGCAGGGCCGGAGAGCCGCCGGCGGCTGGAGGAGCAGGGGGAGCTGGACCGGGAGGCGGTGTTGCTGCGGCCAGCCCCGGCGCCGGAGCCGGAGGGCGTCCTGGGGCTCCTGGGCCTGCGCGACGGCGATGCCTTCCGGAGTGCGGGATGGTGGTTCTAGCGCCGGCGGCCGGAGCTCCCGCGCGCTGTGTCGGTCGGCGGCCGCGAAACTCCCGCGTGCCGCGGTGGCGCGACCGGGAAGGAGGGAGGGAGAGCAGAGGGAGGAGGAGGCCGGGGAGGCGGGGAGGGAGTGGAGGCGGCGGAGGACGCAGGAGGGCACGGAGGGGCAGCGGAGGAGGAGATGCTCTGCTCGGCGGCGCGGTGGGATTTGGACGAGCAGGCGCCGCCGCCCCCACGGGTACGTGGAGAAGACGGTGGAGGACGCCGAGGGAACCTCGTCGCAGCTTGGTGTTGGCCGGGTAGAGGTTGGTCGCGAGCACCCCGTCGAGGCGGCGCCTCGAGCTCTGACCGCGTCGCACGAGATTTGGAGGAGGGGGAGAGCTCTGGGAAATTTGGGGGAGGGAGCGGAAGTCCGGCACAGTACCACATCCTTTACAGGAGACCGCTGCAGATAGAAATTTGGGGCTAGGGACCCTAATTTACCGGTCCAGGACGGTTTAGGGTGTACCGCTGCAAATAGCCTTGGGGAATACCCCTTACTATGCGTACTTGCGTAGCGTCGTTAATAGGCAATCAAGGTGCCGAATCAGTTGAGTTATTTTTCTTCAGTGGCCGAAACCTTGTGAATTGGCATGGACAACTACAATTTGACGTGTGCCTGAAAATTAGGGAGTAGCTAGCTAGCTAATAGTATAAATTGAAATTCACTTATGATTAATAAATTGAAATTAGGGAGTAGCTAGCTAATAGTATAAATTGAAATGCCACTTGTATTTGCAGTGACCCAATTTATGACTCTTGGAAAGACTCACCAAAGTCCATGCTTCCTATTTATCGAGAACTTATCGCGGCAGGCATAAGGATATGGGTCTTCAGGTACACTGAATTGTGTTGCGAACATGATTTGCACTGAATCCTGAATCATTGAAAGTGGACGCATTACTGATGTTGATATAACAACCCACGATAAAAAAGATAATCGTACAATGTGTATGGTACGTAAATCAGTATGGTTTTAATCTCTTGCATTGAACAATTTGGCAGTGGTGATGCCGATTCTGTTGTCCCACTCACCGCGACAAGATACTCCATTGATGTGCTCTCTCTACCAACCGTCACAAACTGGTATCCTTGGTACGACGATGAGGAGGTTAGTCAGTGTCACTACTACAGCAACAATGAGAGACTTACTACTTTCTCTAGCTTCAAGTATAGTTTTATCATGCTCTAATCGCGTGAATCTTGCTTAGGTTGGTGGATGGTGCCAAGTGTACAAGGGTTTGACACTGGTGACAGTCCGGGGTGCAGGGCACGAGGTTCCCCTACACCGCCCGCGGCAAGGCCTGAAGCTCTTCGATCACTTCCTGCGCGATGAGCCCATGCCCAAGCCTGTAGATAGCATCCAAACATTTTAAAATGTGCTATCTCGCTTCATGAATGAGATCAGGCTCTGCCAAGCCATCTTGTTGTAAATCATCTGTTGCGACATTTTCAGGTGAATGTATTTGGCCTGTGCAAGAGGAAAAAGGAAATGAGAGAGAGAGAGCCCGACCCCCACCCGCCGTCGCCCCGGCGCCGCCGGCCGGCGTAACCCAGCCGGGCGGTCAGCCACCAAAATCAGCCCCAACCCCATCGCCCCAACCATCCCCCACCCACACCCAACAAAGCGACTGGGAAGCTTTCTTCCTCGACTCCACCCCGCCGCCGCCGCGCCATGGTCGACCTCGGCCGGATTCGGTCGATTGGGTGCCGGAGACGCCCGATTCAGCGGCGGCGAAGCTGGATCCGGCCCCTCTGAAGCTCCCCGACCCCATTCGTACGCGGATGCAGTCCGTCGCGGCGGATCGACGTCTCACCTGCCGGCAGCGGGCGCAGTTACTCCACCTGACCAAGAAGCGGAAGCTGCATTCACTCGGCGCCCCCGCATTCATGTGGGCCACGCCGGAAGGACACCCATGGCTGGCGCAGAGGCAGAGCCGGGCTGGACCACGGTGCGCAGGAGGGGGCAGCGCCACACGCCGTCCGCGCTGCCCCGACAAGACGGGCGACACTACCCGTCTTCAAGGCGGACAACACAACCAACCACCGCGGCGTTGCAAGCATTCAACCGATCAACAGCAGGAAGGTGCTTCAAATGCCTTGCTCGGGACCATTGGGCTGCTGCTTGCCGAGATCCAGTACGCTGCTTCCGCTGCCATCGCCCGGGACATAAGAGGAGCGCCTGCCCCCGCATTCAGAGCTCCCACCGGCCTCCCCAGAGCAAGACAACACACCCGACGCGCTCCCGCTATCGCCCCAAGAAGCCAACCCCGCCGTCGCCGCCGCCGCCGCCGCCACCACCTCCACCGCCGCCTCCCCCGCCGCCGCTGCGGCCCGGGGTAGTGCCAATGGCACTGGGCGACCCGCACACGAGGCCGGAGGAAGAGACGGTCTTCGTCCCCAACTCGTTCGACCTCGAGCGCGACGCCCGCGACTGGGAGAGCTCCGCATTGGTGCCCTGGGCCATGCATCTGCCGCGGGGCGCTGGCGCGCAGGAGGTCGAGGACCTCATCCGCCACGAGCTGCACCTGCGTCGAGGGGAGGTCACCGTCACCGTCAACCATTCGGAGCCCTTCCTCATCCGCTTCGAGAGCGCCGACCACTGCGACGAGGCAAGGCGCCGGGGCAGGTTCAGGGGCAACGGCATTGAGATATGCCTATGTCGCTGGCGCAACCTCTCCAGCGCCTTCGGCATGCGCCTCTTCTTCCGCGTGCGGCTCTACCTCGACGGCATCCCCGACCATGCTTGGACGCCGGACATCGTCGAGCGCGTCATCGGCAGCAAGTGTGCCCTCCAGTGCATCAACACGGACCTTGTTCAGCCCACTGACACCAGGCACATTGATCTGTGGGCTTGGACAACCAACCCGAGCGACATACAAAGGCGGGTCTGGCTGGTCTTCACCCATCGTCCAATGGACAAGTCATCGGTGGAGCAGTCCGCGGTCGTCATCACGAGGGAGCGCGACCTGCAAGACCGCTGGCAGCAGGGCATCCGCTTCGAGGTCTTCCTGCACATCGGCCTTGTGGAGGACTACATGGCGGCGTCGACTGATCTCCAAGGCGCGGTGGCCAACCCAGCGGCGTTCGCGCCGATCCGTCGGCCGTACGTCTGGCGTTACGGTCTGATCGACGGCTCGCCGGAAGGGGCCACTGCGAGGTACCCAGCCCGCCTGCCCAAGCCCCCGCGCGAACCCACGCGGGAGCAGCGTCGCTCGGACGGCCAGCAACAGCGCGGGGCTCGGCGGGATCGACGCCGCGGTGACGACCGGGCCTGCAACGAGGGACCATTCGTCTGGCCCGGGCGCAGGGACGACGACAAGGACGACTCGAGCAGCGACGACTACGCCCACCCGGGCCGTGGCGGCCGTGGCACCGCTCGCCACGACGACCGCGACCGGAACGCGGGACGACGCGACCGCACCAGATCGCCAAGGCCGCGCGACAGGGAGGCTCGAGGAGGACGACGCCGACAGGAGGGCGACAGCGAGAGGGTTCAGGTGGACTCCACTCCCCTGACCTGGACGCTGCCCACGGACGAGGCGTTGAAGAGCATGTCGCCGTCGGCAATCCAGGCGATCTTCGCGGCAAAGGCGGCGGCACTCAAGCATGGTCTCCCCGACGACCCTGCTGAGACAAAGCAGACGGCATGGCTCCAGGACGCGACCGACTACATCAGCAAGGCTTGCCGCCTCGCAGACCGCCTCGGCATCGACGGGCTCGACATCGACTCCCCGGCGGAGTCGCCGCTCGCCAGGAATGCAGCCTGGTCCGCTGACTGTGAGTCCACCATCCCAGTTGTTCGCATCTTTGACAGGCTCAAGCTCGCGACGGCACCCACAATCGAGGAAGTCCAGGGCGCGCTGGACGCTCTGCAGCTACAAGGCATGGCGGCGCCGTGCCTGCTCCCGGCGGAGACGACGCCGGACGGCCTCGCTGTTTTGCGGGCTTGGGCGATGCAGGCCTGGCAGCGGCCCAGGCTCAGGAGGGCGACGCGGGCCTGGCAGCGGCCCAGGCTCAGGTGGGCGACGCCTGCACGACACCGGCCGCCGCAGGCCGGCCCACGAAGCCGGTGGCCGCGATAAGGCCCGCTGAGTCGGGGAGGGCCTCTTCCCGGCGGGCCCAGGCGCATGGCGTAGACGGAAGCAACGACGGCCCAAGAAGAAGCTCCGTGGGTGACCTCTTCTCCAAACCGGCGTCGCCACTGATGCCGGGGCCGCCGCCCAGGAAGACGCGGACGCGCCGTACCTTCGACATGACGGCGGTCCGCCGGAGTGCTCGGCTGGCCAGGAAGCCGGTGATGCCGGCGATGGAACGTGCACAGCGCAACCTCTGGCGCAAGCTGGGGGTATGCGACGATGAGCTCAAGCCGATTGAGGAGCTGCTGCAGGAAGTAATCGCCATGCACCAGGGACCCCTCCCTCCGGAGATCACGATGGCCATGATTACACTCTTCGGCCTTGACGACGGCGAGGAGGAAGACGTCAACAACGCCATGCTGCAATACACCGGCGAGGCCATCGAAGATTTGCAGCAGGATGCCACGGTGGAGCCGGCTTAGGGGTCGTCCGGAGCCCCTGTCTCGAGAACATCGCTTCTCATGTATCACAAGTGCTACTCTTCTGTTTTTATGTCGTCGACTTTGAACTGCTGCCCTGCTGGCTGCGACCTTCGGGCTAGATTTATGTGCGACCCTGCTGGATGTGACCTTCGGGCGCCTCGCGACTTTGCTACAAGACAACGAACTTCACTTTCGCTTCTGCCAGTGAACGCCTCTACCGGTCGACGAACATCGCCTTCGCTCCTGACTACACAGGCCGCTGCGGCAGCAAGAGCCACATCAGTTTCGCTTCCGTCAGTGAACGCCTCTACCGGTCGACGCACACCGCCTTCGCCCCTGACTGCGCAAGCCGCTGCGGCAGCAAGAGCCACCACAATTGGTGGAAGCATCGTCGACGATGCAAGCGCCCCATCATCATTTAATGACAGAAGCTAACTTCGACATACTCAGCTGGAATGTGCGCGGGCTCAATTCGGCGGACCGGTGCTTAGTAGTCCATGAGATGATTGCGGCGACGCAGTGCCACAGGGCCTCTTCCCGGCGGGCCCAGGCGCATGGCGTAGACGGAAGCAACGACGGCCCAAGAAGAAGCTCCGTGGGTGACCTCTTCTCCAAACCGGCGTCGCCACTGATGCCGGGGCCGCCGCCCAGGAAGACGCGGACGCGCCGTACCTTCGACATGACGGCGGTCCGCCGGAGTGCTCGGCTGGCCAGGAAGCCGGTGATGCCGGCGATGGAACGTGCACAGCGCAACCTCTGGCGCAAGCTGGGGGTATGCGACGATGAGCTCAAGCCGATTGAGGAGCTGCTGCAGGAAGTAATCGCCATGCACCAGGGACCCCTCCCTCCGGAGATCACGATGGCCATGATTACACTCTTCGGCCTTGACGACGGCGAGGAGGAAGACGTCAACAACGCCATGCTGCAATACACCGGCGAGGCCATCGAAGATTTGCAGCAGGATGCCACGGTGGAGCCGGCTTAGGGGTCGTCCGGAGCCCCTGTCTCGAGAACATCGCTTCTCATGTATCACAAGTGCTACTCTTCTGTTTTTATGTCGTCGACTTTGAACTGCTGCCCTGCTGGCTGCGACCTTCGGGCTAGATTTATGTGCGACCCTGCTGGATGTGACCTTCGGGCGCCTCGCGACTTTGCTACAAGACAACGAACTTCACTTTCGCTTCTGCCAGTGAACGCCTCTACCGGTCGACGAACATCGCCTTCGCTCCTGACTACACAGGCCGCTGCGGCAGCAAGAGCCACATCAGTTTCGCTTCCGTCAGTGAACGCCTCTACCGGTCGACGCACACCGCCTTCGCCCCTGACTGCGCAAGCCGCTGCGGCAGCAAGAGCCACCACAATTGGTGGAAGCATCGTCGACGATGCAAGCGCCCCATCATCATTTAATGACAGAAGCTAACTTCGACATACTCAGCTGGAATGTGCGCGGGCTCAATTCGGCGGACCGGTGCTTAGTAGTCCATGAGATGATTGCGGCGACGCAGTGCCACATAGTCTGCCTGCAAGAAACCAAGCTGTCGAACGTAGACGATGGCCTAGCGCGTTTCCTGGGTGCATATCGCCTCAACCGCTACCACTTCAAACCGGCGATCGGCACAAAAGGCGGCATTCTAGTGCTCTGGAATGACACTCACGTCGATCTACATGACTTCACGGTTGGCCGCTACTCCCTCAATGCAACGGTAAAGCCACAAGACACCACTGACTCCTTCCAACTGACTATGGTATATGGGCTGATGCGACGGCCGGAAAAGGAGATCTTTCTGCAACACCTGAGACAACTCAAACCCCCCAGCGGAACAAAGTGGCTGCTGCTTGGAGATTACAATCTCATCTATAAAGGGCAAGACAAAAGTAACCGCAACTTAAGCCTTCGTCTCATGAGAAGCTTCCGAATGACCCTCAACTTCTGCGAGTTAAAAGAAATTCATCTACAAAATCGGAAATACACGTGGAGCAATAAGCGGCGGACACCCACCCTCGTCCGACTTGATAGATTCTTCAGCAATCAAGAATGGGACATCACATATGACGACCATGTCCTGCATGCCTTATCCTCCTCACACTCCGATCACTGTCCACTCCTACTGGCCCGTATGTCGGGTCCACGATGGCCGGCCAGCTTCAAATTTGAGAATTTCTGGGTAAAGCTGCCCCGCTTTCAGGATATTGTAAAGGAGGCTTGGACTGCTCCTACTGCGCACACAGAGCCTTTCCACAGGCTAGGGCATAAACTCTTTCACACAGGGAAAGCACTCAGGAAGTGGAGCAGAACGCTGCTATCTGACGCTAGACTCAAATTGCTAATGGCCCAGGAGGTGATACTTCGCCTTGACATTGCTCAAGAAAGCAGGCAACTCTCTGAGGAAGAGCACAAGATACGACAAAAACTAAAAAGAAGGATTCTTGGGTGGGCAGCAATAGAGAAGGCACGCAGGAAACAATGCTCCCGAATCACCTACTTGCGCGAAGGCGATGCCAACACAAAATTCTTCCACCTCAAAGCGAACGCGAGAAGACGGAAAAACTATATACAACGCCTTCGAG
This sequence comes from Echinochloa crus-galli, assembly GCA_900205405.1. Lineage (NCBI taxonomy): Eukaryota > Viridiplantae > Streptophyta > Magnoliopsida > Poales > Poaceae > Echinochloa > Echinochloa crus-galli. Next base: position 247,276 of record OAMR01000393.1, on the reverse strand, counting down.
AAGGCCCAAGATGGGCAATTTCACATAGCGACAAGAAGGATCTAATTGAGAATCACTTCTCCAACGTCATGACAACACCGCCGCCAAGAACGACCGACTTCAATTGGGATGAAATGCAGTTGCCGACCGTCGATCTATCCGCGCTTGATGCACCCTTCACGGAGCAAGAGGTCCTAGAAGCCATCAAACAGTTGCCGTGTGACAAGGCCCCAGGGCCCGACGGCTACACTGGGCTCTTTTTCAGAACATGCTGGGAAATAATCAAACTAGACATAATGGCGGCGGTAAATTCCTTCTACAACATGAGATGTGTAGACCTCAACCTGCTAAATACGGCGCATGTGGTCCTAATCCCCAAGAAGGAAGGTGCGGAGACGATACAAGACTTCAGACCGATCAGTCTCATCCATGGGGTGGCAAAAATCATCAGCAAAATTCTCGCTCTAAGACTGGCTCGACGGATGAACGACCTCATTTCACACTGCCAAAGCGCATTCATCAAAGGGAGAAGCATACATGATAACTTCCTTTACGTCCAGAACATAGCACGGAAGTTCCATAGAAACAGAACGCCAGCTTTGCTCATGAAGCTTGACATCTCCAAAGCCTTCGACTCAGTGCGGTGGGACTATCTACTAGACTTGCTTCAACGCCGCGGATTCCCACAAAGGCGGAGGAACTGGATAGCTGCATCTTTCAATACTTCCACCTCTAAAATCCTCCTGAACGGGGTACCAACCGAATCCATCTTGCACGGCCGTGGACTGCGCCAGGGGGACCCCCTATCGCCGCTACTCTTCATTTTGGCTATCGACCCATTGCAGCGACTGTTATCAAGAGCCACAGAGCTGGGCCTGCTAAGCAAAATAGGCGGCCGAATGGCACGCTTCAGGGTTTCCATGTACGCTGACGATGCAGCAATCTTCGTGAAGCCCACCAAAAGAGACGTCCAAAACATTCAAGAATTACTGTATGCTTTCGGAGACACCACGGGTCTAAACACAAATTTACAAAAAACAAGCATCACCCCCATCAGTTGCGGCGCCATTAATATTGACGATGTCCTCCACGGCATGCCTGCGATAAGAGCCGGATTCCCCATCAAATACTTGGGGCTCCCCTTAACAGTTCGACGTCTAAAGAAGATCGACTTCCAGCCTCTCATCGATAAGCTGGCAGCCAGAGTATCGGGTTGGTACGGGAAGCACCTCACGCAGGCTGGCCGCGCCTGCCTTGTCAAATCAGTCCTAACCTTGCAACCGGTGTACCTTCTCACAGTTATCAAGGTGACAGGCGAAGTCCTTGAAGAGCTGGACAAAAAACGAAAGCGCTTTCTATGGGCGGGGGACGAGGCGCTCACAGGCGGGAAATGCAAGGTCAACTGGATCAGGACGTGCCTACCAAAGGAAAATGGAGGACTTGGGCTGCTTAATCTTGAACGTTTCGCAAGAGCTCGGCGCCTCAGATGGCTATGGCAGGAGTGGACCTCGCCGCAAAAAGCGTGGGTCGGGACGGGGCTCCCGTGCGATGATACAGATCGCCTCCTCTTTGCAGCCTGTACGACAATTACCTTAGGAGATAGGAAGAAGACGAGCTTCTGGCACTCCGGATGGCTGTAGGGCTGCCGGCTCAAAGACCTTGCTCCTAATTTATTCCAACTCTCCAAGCATAAGCGCATGACGGTAGCACAGGCACTCCACGATCAAACTTGGATTCGGGACCTGAGACTTCAGCCCGGCCTCACAATAGGCCATCTACAAGAATACATAAAAATGTGGACCACACTGAGAGACATACGACTCGTAAATAATCAGGAAGATCAGATCCAGTGGAAATTCACGGCTTCGGGAGAATACTCGGCGGCCTCAGCATACAAGGCGCAGTTCATTGGATGCACCGAATCGCAGCGGGCCGGCAGCTTGTGGAAGGTGTGGGCACCGCCAAAATGCAAGCTTTTCACATGGCTCATCACGCAGAACCGAGTTTGGACGTCTGACAGGCTCGCGCGGAGGAGATGGCAACACTCCCCGGTGTGCCCCTTATGCCGTCAGACTGGCGAGTCAGCGCACCACCTACTCGCACAATGTAGATACACGAAGCGCATTTGGAACGCGGTGGCAGAATGGGTGGCACAACCGGACCTAAGACCACAGGAATGGAGACCCAGTGTAACTGCAGGCCAGTGGTGGGAAAATCTCATGGCACCCTCGGCGACCCCTCGCAAAGCCAAAGCAAGCATAGCCATGCTACTCATGTGGGAGTTATGGAAGGAACGAAATGCGCGCGTTTTCAGACACGTTGAAACAAGCACGCCTGAGCTCTTAAGGAAAATCAAGCACGAGGCGGCCGCCTGGATTGCGGCGGGGGCAAAACATTTAGCGTCAATAACTATGCGAGAGTAATCCCTTGTAAACTACCGGCTAGCCGGTCTGTAACTCTTCTGCTTTATCAATGAAATTGGCACAATCTCGTGCCGTTCGTTCAAAAAAAAATATTTGGCCTGTGCAATAAATCAATAATCAGGATAGAATAATGCTCGTTGAACTGTGGTTGAGTACTGTACTAGTTTCAAACTACACGTGGCGAAAACAAAGTGAACCAATCACAATTGGTCTTGTTCTGTGCTAAGCAAGGTAGTTCAGACCTTTATAGGAATCCAAATCAAGTTCAGATTTGGTCTGAACTTCATAGGCCCGACCTTCAGGCTTCAATACGTTTGGCTAACTCTACCAGTTTACCTGCATGGCTGCATTATGACCGAATCACATTCAGAGAGTGTCATGTTCTCGCAAAAAATGAAAAAAAAAAGAAAAAAGAAACATTTAGTGTGACGTTAGCATGTTATGTTACTACCTACGTCACGTGATGTGAGATTCTAGAATGACATGAATTTGAACCCAAACAAAGAGAAGGACTCTTTTGTTGTGGATTCCTACGTTTCTAAACTCCACTCCATGTCAGTTTTATATGTTTTTCCAACCCTTTCCGACATTTTTCACAACTCGCTGTGCTTTCTCATTGCTCGATCTCAAACAGGTATAGGCTCAAGCAGGTTGGCCCTTGTTCTGATCTCAGCGAGGCTCCAGCTGAATTCTTATCTGATAAAATATTTGCGCATGGGTCACATTTAATTCTCAAATTGTAACCGCGGTTCACGATCTGCAGGAAATGATATAAAACAAGCGTTTAATCTGACTACGGTTAACCATTCGAATAATATTTTAACCTTTCGTGTTCAAGCTGCAGAATAATTGTTGGTGTTAAAAACAGAACTTCCCCAAGTGGTCACTCGTGTAAGTCTGAACGTATCTCAAGGGTCGCATGTACAGATGTATAGACTCATTGATAAACCAAAAACATGCTTATAGTACTACATTCTTAAACAAATGACGTTTAGGATAAGAACTATTGGAAACACCTAGGAGATTCAGCATTCCCTTTCATTTTCTGGTGAAAATCTTGCCTCAAATACTAACTACAGAAACCCAATACTATCGCTGCCCCAACTCCATCAAAACATTTGTAGCTGTATGTCTGAAACTCTGAATAACCGAACCTTTTCTTCTTCCCCTTTTACAGTCTGTCCATTATTCAGTATCGCATCAGTGGATTCTGAAGGTCGATTAATGTGATGTCAATAGCGTGTTGCTTGCCTGTGGTCGAGTGCGTGTACTGCCTGGCATGTGCACGGTGGACGTGGCAGCGCTGCCTCCACTCTGGGGGCTACGACAGTGAGACCTGGGGTGTTGCATCGGCTGCAGAGTTTGAGCCTGTGCCACGGTTGTGTCGGCTGATCCTCTCTGTCTATGAGGACGACCTTGAGAACCCCCAATGGGCGCCTCCAGGGGGTTACGGCATGGAGCCACGTTGGGTGATGCACCGGAGGACATATGAGCACACTCATGGACGTGCCCCAACATACCTGCTGTATGTCGATCACCGGCACTCAGATATCGTGCTTGCTGTTCGGGGGATGAACATGGCGAAAGAGAGTGACTATGCTGTCCTTTTGGATAACAAGCTTGGACAGAGGAGGTTTTTTTTAGATAATGGATATAACTATCCAGCCTTGGCCAAGAGGCTACGGCCTAAATTACAAGAAACGCAGCACCTCCGTCTGCTCACACAAGTTGTTTGTAAAGAAAAGCAAATCACACACAGTTCCATAGATGAGAGCATTAGTTTGTAATCCTATTACTAAACCGCCATCCATGGTGTGCGAAGAAATGCATGGCCAGAGACTCCAGCGCCTGGCACACGTTATTTATTGATCCTCTGTCTTCCTCAGACCGATGTAGCTGTGCCCAGAAGCTTCTTGACTTGATGAACATAAAGACATTGCCAACACATTATGTCTTAAAGAGATGGACTAGAGAAGCTCGCAATGGAAGTATACAAGATAGGCAAGGAAGGAATGTGGTAGAAAATCCAAAGTTAGAGGCTCAACTTCGGACTAGAAATCTGTTTCATAAATTTCTCAATTTAGCATATAAAGCAGCCGACTTTCCAGATTGTTGTTTGCTGCTAGAAGATGGACTTGATTGCTTGAGTACACAGCTGGAGGATAAACTCAATTTATGTAGCACTGCCTTGAATAAACCGTCTAATGACCAAGAGAACGTTGAGCCAAATGTGCAGCAAAAAGATGACTTGTTTAGTGGGAAGATCTTTTTAAGTCACTTGTCTGGTAATAAGGCTTAGTTGTTATGTATTATTGACATGGTAACCCATATGGTAGGGTTTATGATCTATGTATCTTTTTCAGGGTACCTGATGTAGTCCTCTTTGTACAGCTTGCCATGCCTCTTATGCGGAAGGTGCCTTATAGACACTTGTATACCTGAAAGCGTGATGTTGAGAGATCCAAGGCGCCTCTATGCGCCAGGTCGGCTCTACCACATTGTCGAAAGGAAACCTTTCAGGTATTCATATGCCTTGCATTCTAAATGTTTCTCTCTATATGCCTATTTATCATCTTAGAACAGATACAACATGTTTCTCCTTTGACTACTATCAATTCGTTAGCTTGTCTAACTAAAATAGCACACAATGTTTTGGATAAAAAATTGGATACACTTCGTTCAGAATCTTTCTTGAGGTAACAACTGATTGCTGCAGATGTGGAAGATACCCCCCAGTTGTAAGAACAGCAGTTCCGGTTGATGGAAGATTTGAGCACATTGTCCTCTCTTTCAATGCAACATCTGACCATGCTATCATATGGATAGAAAGAGAAGCTCAAAAGGCACTAGATGTAAGTCTGGTTCTGTTTTCTTGATTGACTAATTTTCCATGAATAACTAACCAGCAGTGTTTTCCTAGACGGTTTTAAACGGCCGTTTAGACGGGTTTAAACGCTAGACGGTAGGCGGCCGTTTAGACCGTTTAGGCCGTTTAAACCCGTTTAAATCCGTTTAATCCGTTTAAAGCCCGTTTCAATAGCCGTTTAAACCCCGTTAAACCCTAAACGATGGTCGACCGACTAGCCTCCGTTTACCGTTTACGTTTTCATTGCCTACAGGTTAGACCTTCCAGAGGACCTAGCCGGAGTGCACCCAGTGTTCCACGTGTCGTGTCACACCTGAATTTCCAAGTGCATTTCATATGTGCGCCAGGATCATGTTTACACACATATGATAGACAAGAGTGTAATATCATAGCACAATATTCAAACGTACAAGAGATTTTTCACACTATAAAATTTTAGCGAATTTGACTGAAATTTATTGCAAATGACTCAAAACAATGGCTGTCTCTTATACACATCTAGATGTGTATAAGAGACAGCCTTTTACAGTCTGTCCATTATTCAGTATCGCATCAGTGGATTCTGAAGGTCTACTGATGTGATGTCAATAGCGTGCTGCTTGCCTGTGGTCGAGTGCGTGTACTGCCTGGCATGTGCACGGTGGACGTGGCAGCGCTGCCTCCACTCTGGGGGCTACGACAGTGAGACCTGGGGTGTTGCATCGGCTGCAGAGTTTGAGCCTGTGCCACGGTTGTGTCGGCTGATCCTCTCGGTCTATGAGGACGACCTTGAGAACCCCCAATGGGCGCCTCCAGGGGGTTATGGCATGGAGCCACGTTGGGTGATGCACCGGAGGACATATGAGCATACTCATGGCCGTGCCCCGACATACCTGCTGTATGTCGATCACCGGCACTCAGATGTTGTGCTTGCTGTTCGGGGGATGAACATGGCGAAAGAGAGTGACTACGCCGTCCTTCTGGATCGTTCCTCTGTATAGAGGAGGTTTGATGGTGGCTACGTGCACAATGGTTTGCTTAAGGCCGCTGAGTGGGTGTTTGATGCTGAATGCGATGTTTTGAGGGATCTACTGGAGAGGAATCCTGGTTACACACTCACATTTGCTGGGCATTCTCTTGGTTCTGGTGTAGTGGCGATGCTGGCTCTGGTGGCGGTGCACAACAGGGAGCGTCTAGGTGGCATTGAAAGGAAGAAGATACGCTGCTTTGCAATGGCACCTGCTCGGTGCGTGTCACTCAATCTGGCTGTCCGGTATGCAGATGTTATCAACGCTGTTATTCTTCAGGTAAGATACCATGCATCTTCAGTTAAGCAATATGGCATCAAACTGCTCACTTTCTTATAATTCTGTTGTGTCCTTGTTATCTCCAAAGTTCAAAATGGAGTCTCCTCTCATTATATTTTGCTGTCACTGCATAATAGACCATGCTGTGTATCAAAACCCTATGCTAAATAATTATTTGGTGGAGAACCTGAAATGTAGTTGTTTCGTGGTTGATAATCTATCTGATCATTAGTTACATCAAGCAATCCATCTGAAATAGGCTTATGTTTTTTTTTTCTTATTCTTGTTTGATGAAACAGGATGATTTTTTGCCTCGCACTGACATTCCATTGGAAGATCTCTTTAAGTCACTTGTCTGGTAATAGGACTTAGTTATTATGTATTATTGACATGGTAACCCATATGGTAGGGTTTATGATCTATGTATCTTTTTCAGGGTACCTGATGTAGTCCTCTTTGTACAGCTTGCCATGCCTCTTATGTGGAAGGTGCCTTATAGACACCTGTATACCTGAAAGTGTGATGTTGAGAGATCCAAGGCGCCTCTATGCGCCAGGTCGGCTCTACCACATTGTCGAAAGGAAACCTTTCAGGTATTCATATGCCTTGCATTCTAAATGTTTCTCTCTATATGCCTATTTATCATCTTAGAACAGATACAACATGTTTCTCCTTTGACTACTATCAATTCGTTAGCTTGTCTAACTAAAATAGCACACAATGTTTTGGATAAAAAATTGGATACACTTCGTTCAGAATCTTTCTTGAGGTAACAACTGATTGCTGCAGATGTGGAAGATACCCCCCAGTTGTAAGAACAGCAGTTCCGGTTGATGGAAGATTTGAGCACATTGTCCTCTCTTTCAATGCAACATCTGACCATGCTATCATATGGATAGAAAGAGAAGCTCAAAAGGCACTAGATGTAAGTCTGGTTCTGTTTTCTTGATTGACTGATTTTCCACGAATAACTAACTAGTCTCATTTTGTTTGTGGTGCATCAGAAAACGGTAGCACATGCCCATATACTGTTTCACAATCAAGAAAACCTTTCGTATCCTTTTGCAATCTCAAAAAGAGGGGGATATTTTCTATTTGTTGAGTGTAGCATCAGTCCCTTAAATTATTTTGCTGAAGATTCACAAAAGCTATTTCATCACAGATAATTGATTTTTGTGATGAACATTGCAAAAGTGCTGTATGGCATGCAAATTAACAGTTCTGTAACCTGTCATTTCAGCTGATACTGGAGAATGAGAAAACTATGGAAGCACCTGAAATTCAAAGGATGGGTGATGAGATCACCATATCAAGGGACCATGCTGAGGAACAGCAGGCGGCACTGAGGCGTGCGGTTGCGCTAGGGGTTGCTGATGTTAATATGCCATCAACATATGGCACGTTCGATGAAAATCCTACTTCTGAAGCCGATGAGGCCTCCCCACTGCTACCAGACAGCAGTAGGCGCAGAGCAGTCTGGGACGAGTGGATCTCAAGGATCTTCGAGAAGGATGAATCCGGGCAAATGGTTCCTAGAAGATGATCTTGACAACAGCTCAAGACATGTTGGCTGGGCCGGTTCTTGATGCTAGCTGATCTTCCCACCTCTTCAAGTCTATTTTGAAACCTTGAAACGGTGATGGAAGGGAAAGTAGGAGTTATCAGTTAGAACAGGTTTTTAGAGGTGACAAATAGGTATAGCAATGAATAAGTTTGTCCTCTGGTAGCTAAAAGCTGCAGGCTACTTTTACTTTCACATGCAGAGTATAAGCCTATAAGGTTGGGCATGATATTGCTAGACCTAGAAGACGTGGTGTGTATCAATTGTAACACCAGCTGGGTGTGGATAGAATAGAATCTTGGGCAAGAACATCTGGCAAGAGGAATTCACATACAAATTCGGGACACTGTCCTCAGGTAAACGAATTAGCACGCAGTGTCAGCGCATTGCTTGACTGAGCTAGCTCTGACTTTGCGTGACCAATCGATGAGTACCGTGACCAAATGAAACTATTGCCCAATTTGTATGGTCTTCGAATTACATATTCAGATAAATCTCTGGTCAAAATTGACAACAATTCAAATTGAACGTTTCCTATTGCCCAATTCATTTATTGGGCGAAGGATCCAAGGCAGCCAGTCAGGGTTGCCAGCATTTTCTTAGTCAAATGTTAATCGCTAAGTTAATATGATTAATTAATCAACGTGACATCCACCTCGTTGCCTCAACGTAACAAACAAACGGCGTTGCTTTGCGTCAGCTGACGTCGGCCACGATCATCCCCGCTCTCCCAAAGTCTCAAGCCAGCGCGATCGCGGGAGGTTTTCGTTTCCACCGACCGAGGCTTCCGGCGCGATCGCGGGAGCCATGATGATCGCGACCGCGGCGCTGCCGGCGGCGTCCCGCTCGGTGGCGGCGCTCCTCGCGGGCGAGGGCGGCGGGGTCCCCGCGGACGAGCTGCGGCGGCTGGAGCGGAAGCTCGCCAAGGCGCGGGGCCTGGCGGCGGACGCCGAGGCGAAGGAGGGCCGCGACGCCGGCGCCAGGGCGTGGCTGCGCGAGCTCCGGGACGCGCTGTACGAGCTCGGCGACGCCGTCGACGACTTCCGCCGCGCCGACGCCCGCCGGCAGCTGGAGGCCCGGAGATCGGTAAGCCCCTGTTCCGCGTTCCGTTCCCTTGGATCCGGTGGGCGATGCAGATGAAATTTGTAGAGGCTGCTCCCATCATGAGATCACATGGTTGTGAGACCTTGGCATGCTATGCAGCTGTGACCATGAGCCAACATGCTACTAATTTCACTCATTTTGTGATTGTGATGTGACACATTTATGATCACAGCGCATCGGTGTTAAAAGAGCAATGTTTCATTTCATATGCATCAACCGTACTGTAGTCTGTAGAAACCAGTTCATGCCATAATCTTTCCGCTACTAGTTCAAGCTTGCAAGGCGGTCACTGCCATGAACCTTGCGCACACAAGCTGAGCTATTTTGCTTTTCCACTCACTGCCTGATGGTAATGGAAGCCCGATTCCCGAGCGTTTGATTGCAAGCCTGCCTACAGTCATATGGTGAATCTGGTCGTTTTGTCATGTCAGGCAGCCTCCAGAAAAGAAAAACTAAAAATCCTCAGTTGGAACATCTGTACTCTATTAAAAAAACAAACCAGGATTTAAGTAATAGCATATTGTATCTACAAATTACTTTTTAGGAAAAAAACTGTTATACATGAAACTTTTAGTATTTTCTCTAAGTTCTTTTTGTGGGTTACTAACAGCATATACAATCTTAATGTGGACAGTTACGCCATTGGTTTACACTGCCATCGAGTAACGAAAGAAACCAGTACAAGACTTTGAAAACCAGCATCAGCAACCTGAACACAAAAATGAAAGATATTTTGAAACAAGGTTCTGATCTAGAACTTTAAGCAATCAACCAGGAAGGCCAGAATGGAAGGTCTGATTTTTCTTGGGAGGTGGTATGTGATGATGATACTTTGGGTGACATTGAAAATGATAAAAATGAATTGATTGATGTATTGACAGACAGGAAGAGTGCAAACAAAGTTGTTACAATTGTTGGGTGTAGTGGAATAGGCAAAACTACACTAGCATGGAAAATTCATGAGGATCATCGCACACGAAATGCTTTCAGTACTGTTGTATGGGTGAGTGTTCTCAGTGACTTCGATGATACTGGATTACTATCTGCAATTGTAAGGGCTGCAGGCGGAAATCCTAAAGAAGAAAACAGGATGCAACTTGAGGCCATGTTGGCTACCATACTTAATGGAAAGAGATTCTTACTGGTACTTGATGATGTGCGCAGTCATCAGATTTATGACAATTCATTGGAGGTTCACTGGCATCTTTGTGGTCATGGAAGCCGAATTTTGATCACCACTCGTGATGAGAGTGTTGCTACAAAATTGAAGGATGCTTACATCCACCAGGTTAAGAAATTAAGTTTTCAGGACTGCTGGTCCTTGCTCTGCCGTAATGCTTGTCTGGATGAGACCATTCATGCTAACATTTTAAGGAGTATTGGAATATCGATTATCCAAAAGTGTAACAAGCTTCCAATGGCTGTAAAGATTATAGGTGCTGTCCTAAGAACAAAGGGACGGAACCAAGAGGCCTGGCAGAGGGTGCAGGAAAGTGAAGGATGGTTTTTCAAGGACCTTCGAGATTATGTCCATGGCTTAACTGAGGCCATCTTTTTAAGTTACCATGATTTGCCGTTGCATCTGAAGCAATGCTTTATTTTTTTATCACTATTCCCTGAAGGCTTTGTCATCAGGCAGCAGTTTGTCAGCCAACTGTGGATTTCAGAGGGTTTGGTTGAGGAACGAGATAACTGCAGTCTTGAAAAGACTGCAGAGGAGTATTACAGGGAGTTGTTATCAAGAAACCTTCTGCAACCTGAAATTGGAAATGATGACACAAAAAGATGCACAATGCATGATCAAATTCGGTCCTTTTTGCAGTTCTTTGCCAAAGATAAAATTTTCTCTGGTGAACTGAAGACTATAGATGGAAATTCCAGCGAAGCAATGCGTCATGTGTGGATTAAAAGCAACATACCAACTACAGTGGAAGAAATAGAAACTGTGGCAAGCTTGAAGACAGTTATTCTCTACAAGAACCTGTTGGGCAGTCAAAGTTTAGACAAGCTGTTTCATGGGCTCAAATATTTGCATGTATTGGACCTTGGTGGTACTGAGATTAAGTATATTCCGAGGACACTGGAATCTCTACATCACCTTAGGCTGCTAAATCTTTCACTAACCCGAATTACAGAGCTTCCAGAGTCCATTGAGTATCTCACAAGTCTACAGTTCTTGGGTCTTCGATACTGCAATTGGCTGCATAATCTTCCAAATGGAATTGGCAAGCTGCAAAATTTGCGAAGTCTTGATCTTCGAGGAACCAACTTGCATCAGGTCCTACCAAGTTTGGTACAGCAGAACTGCTTCAAAGATTACTTCCTGACCATGAAGATTGGGAAATCATTCGTCACATCAGTAAAGTTTATGCAAACCTACCTGATGAATCTCCATTTTTCACTTACACAAAAAGCTCTGCTGATTTCCATGTTGATCAAAGAATAGGAGAACGAGGCAACCTACCTGTTCTGTCAGGAGCTGGAAACAGTGTTACTATTGTTGCTTGTATTTATTGAGTGAGAGACCGGGGGTTGTCTCCTATCAAGCTGTGATCAGATGAAAAAGAAGCCACAAATCAATTCCAAAATAGGTCATCTTTACAAAAGTGTGAACGATGGCACATGGCAGACTGGAGAGAGATTCTTAAGTTGATACTTTGAGCGCTTAAGAGACACAGATGCAACGATATTATTCAAGGTTTTGGATGTGCTCCAACATTGTGTGCGCGGTGATAAAGACTACGGAACATGATACATATGCCGAATCCCAGAACATGAAGACAGTTGCTCAGCCTGGTTGGCACTTTGTTGCATCATTTGCCTGTAATATATGTTGATGTATCTTGCAATTATAAATATCTATTGTTGCTGGCATGCATAGGAAATTATGTTCAGAAAAGTTAGCAGTCTGAATGCTGAGTCTATTGCCTGCAAATGAACCATCAACCATGAAACAGGTCCTGTCAAGTATATGGTTTGACTTTTGTTGTTCTTGAGTTTGTTTGAATTCTACTGTACATTAATAGTTTAAGATGCACATTTCATTTGAATATTCCACTGTATGAGAGTTGGCTTTGTACAAAGACATTATAATTGTGTGTGGTACATTAAAATCAATTACATGATGATTGATGAATTTCCAGATGTCGCATCCCGGTTCTCAGAATTGGAAAGAAATATTTATATGTGATATTTCTCGTTGAATTTAAGAATTAAACATCAATTTATTTATGTGTACTCTTTGTGATTACGCATTTTTGGTGTTTCCTCTAATATCTGTAAACAAAATCAGATTCTTGAGCATAACCAGCATATGCTTGGACAATGAACTGCATGATACATTGAATTTGCAAGATAAATTGTATTTATAACTTATAAGGTATTTATTAACTTGGTGCACGGATTATAAATGTATTTATAAGGTCACTAGAGAATTTTATTAGAATGACATCCGATTTCATGCACCAACCAGTTAGTAAAGGAAATTAAGAAATATAAGCAGCGTACCCATACTACAGCAATGGCTTTGATATGGATCAAAGTGGGTCACAATTTTTCTTCTAAAATCGTTCCAACCGTGTCTTAAATTTATATCCACTTAGCTCCGATATTATATTGAGTTTCATATTTATCATCCAATTTACCTGAAAACTTAGGCCATTAAGGAAAAGGTGAGCATACCTCAGGGTGCACCACAAAATAGTATGAATAGAAATAAAAGATAAATGGAAGCTAAATACCATTTTGATTACTATAACATAAAGTATGGGCAACAAAATGGTCATGTACAAGCACTCTCTGGTGGGTGGTGATCTTCCACAAAGTCGTGATAGATAAACTCAATTTAGAAATATAAAGATACAGTCTCAAAGAATAAACTCAATTTAGAAATATAAAGATACACTGTCTCAAAGAATAAAAATAAACTGAAAACTCGAAACAATTGCAGAAATCACAAGTCACAATTACATACTTGCAGGAGCTTAACCATTGGTGATAGAGTCCAACTCTATGGTTACAGAATTTGCATAAGCCTTGACCAATTTACAAAAATAATAGAGTAGTTTTTTTCCTAAAAAAAACAGGTACTGGCTGAACTTTGTGAGCCAATAAAATAAGGAACATCAGAATTCAGAAGGGCAATATCATATCATCAACATTCAGTCAGCCTGAATACAAGCCATACAGTGATTAACATTCACTTGACAAGGAAAATATATGTGCAGCAATAAAGAGGAGAACCGTGAAAAGTATACTCATCCAGGACTGATTTGTTGATTGACCAATTTGCTCGCTGCTGTTTCTAATTTCATCCGTCACAACTTCTTCTTCAGCTTGTGAAACAATTGGCACACTGAAGCTAGGTGAGCTGTACAAAGAAGACCGTGCATGGGACCTTGCGCTTTTATGGAAGTAGCTACAGCTTTTGGTGTAGGAGAAGTAGAAGGAGCCATCTGGTAGTTTCGCATATACATGATCCAACATATTGGATGACAGGCCAGTATGGGGCAGATGCAGAAGAGCAGCTGTCAAGTAACTCCTCAGTTCCAACAATCTCCAATCTCCTGAGAATGAAAGGTTTTTCTGGCTGCAACCATTGTGGAAGTCCAGTTGAATTCCTTTCATCTGAATGCACGGTGCGCAATGAGGGTACATCCTGAACAACATCCAAAAGCAAGCAATCCACTACTTTCAAGTCTTGAAGCTTTGCAAGGTTCGAGATCTTCTTTAGCTTGTTGTTTTCACGAACTTTGAGTTCTTTAAGTGCAGGTATATTCTCAATCGCTTCCAAGCTATCAACATGTTCTATATGCAAGCTCGTCAATGCGTTGCAATGCTCAAGCCACTGAGGCAGTGAAACCAGCTTGGGGCATCCAACAATCCTGAATTTCGTGAGTAAAGGCATATCTCTTGTTTCAAGGCCCCACCATGACTTCAAGTTGCTCATCTTGCTGATAACCAGCTGCTCCAGCTTCGGAAATGCCACCCTGTCATCTGGTGTTCCACGAATTTCAGGGCCAATGTAAGTTGACAAATTGGAACCACTTATTGCTAGGAATTTTAGATTTCTCATCTGACCCAGAGATGGGAGATGTTGGCAATGCAAATAGCCATCAAGGGTCAACCACTTTAGATAGGACCTCAGCTCTTGAAATGGCCAACCATTTTTATTTTCTGCACCACCCGGACTTACAAGAAAACCTTGTAGGCAGTTGAGTTCTTTCATCATGGAGAATCCAAATTTCACTTGGTTTAGTCCAGCTCCTGAGATGTCAAGTGTTCTCAAGTTTGTAAGGCGCCCCAGAGTTTCAGTGAGAATGTTCAGATGAGTGCAGTTCTTCAGAATTAAGAACTGTAGCATCCTAAGATTCTCAATGCTAGATGGAATCTCTCTAATTTGGGTGTTTGCAAAGCTAAGGTATCTAAGGTGTGTCATCGATCCCAAACTCCTAGCAACACACTCGATCTGTGTATATCCAAGGTCTAGAACTCTTAGGTGCGTGAACTTCTGAAAAATATCACCCAAGGCTCTGT
>OAMR01000393.1:183365-203642 GCA_900205405.1 Echinochloa crus-galli | reverse complement strand
GAGATTTCGACATCGCATGAAAAGAGCGTGAGGCTCTCGAGCTTCAGGAAATTTCCTGCCGGCGGCAACGCTAGGCGGATCATCATCGGAATGGGCACCGCGGACAGCGAGATGGAGGTGGTGCTGTGGAAGCAGGGAAGCTCGACCTCGTCATCGGGGCGACGAGGGTGAAAGACGTACTGCCTGGCCACGGGGACCATGACGCTGAGCTCCGCCGGCGCCACCCGCGCGGCCGAGCGGAGCAGCGAGGCGATGCCGGCCGGGCGGAGCTCGTGGTGGTTGGGGACGGTGATGTCCAGGAGGGTGACCGACGGATCGGCGATCCGGGCGAGCGCGGCCTCGATCTGGGCGGGAGGTGTGTCGTGGAAGGTGAGCTCGTGGAGGCTGGCCCAGAGGCGGCGCCACCGCTGGGAGACAAGGCTGGTGTGGGCGGCGGCGCGGGCGCAGCCGAGGCGGGCGAGGAAGAGGTGGATCAGATGGTCTGGGAGGGCGTTGATGCGGTCCGGCTCGCCGCCGCCGCCGTCGTCGGTGGTGGGCGCGAGGCGGGGGACTGAGCTGCGGTGAAGGCCCCAGCGGCAGCACGGCGAAGTTACCTGCTTGACGCGGCACATCCAGCACGAGCACGGCGGCGCGGGCGCGGCCATCCTTGACGCTTCGAACCTCCCTGCAGCCCGGGCGGATTATGATCGGAGCGCGGATCAGGCGCCGCGCGCGAAGCAGCCCCACGGAGGCCGGGCCGCCGACGAGCGGTGTGGTGGACTGGTGTGGTGGGGTTCACATGGCCGGCGGCGGCGCAGTGCGGAGCGGATCGGGGAGCGCTAGGGCGGGTTTGGGGGGAATGGGGATTAGTGTGGAGGACACTGACGGGACTGACAAGAGTGAGGGGGACACAGTGCCCTACTAGTTGTTTATTAAATGGGGAATCCTCCGCCGGACTTCAGACACGTGCTGATTTTTGGGGGACGGCTGTCTCCCCGTGATTATTCAGCCGCTGTGCCGTGTATGGACTTTTGTCAACTCTGACTTGAGATGTTCCCATGATGCTAGAATTCGGTTCTGAGGTTCGCCATAGTCGAGCAGACCAGAGGTTGATGATCGACCAAATTAAACGGTGACAACCGGTGAGCAGGAAGGCGATCGATGTGCAGAGTGTGGCATGCATGGTGATGAAAAATTATTGGGTGCAAGTGGGATCGAGATGTACAATACGGTTTGCGGGATGAATCAATTAAATTATCGAATGTTGATGAGGAATAAAGGGTCTCACCAGAGCTGTAATCGAATACGTAGTAGCCCTACCCGGCTATGGTGACAGTTCATGCTTGGCATGAACAAGAAGAAGAAAAAAGGTGGACCATTTTTTTATCGAACGGCTAATAATTAAAAGATCGTGTGTTGAGGTTGAAAGAATATAGGCAGACGATTTCAAATTTATTTTCTGGTGGGATCTCTAACAAACACAGAATAGTAGAAAACATAACGATGTGTTCCTCAAGATTTGTTTCCCCACATATGGCACATATTTTATGTTCGTTTCAGGGTTCTTTCGAGAATTCATGGTTCCTAAAAACATATTATAGGTAAGAAATCCCTCTTCTATTTATTAGAAAAACGCCAAAATTTGTTTGTTCCAAATCCGGCCCCTCAATATGCTGGTGGCATAGAACAAAAGGCCAAACAAGAGACTGAACCAGTTAGGTCACTGGTCCAACTAATGGTTTACCGGTCGAACATGTGGTTTCTTATTTATGATATTGTATGAATATTAAGTTTCTACAATATAAATGCCCAAACATGTCATATGTAACATAATTAAAGATATAACATAGAGATAATGCAATAGCTTATTGTCCAAAGTTACAAACATATGTCTAATGCAAACATCAAACTACTAATTACAGGTTTCCTGCATTTCATAGCTCGAGACACAAATACTTTCATCTTCATACATCTCAGATGCACCACAAGAAATTTATATCACCTCTCAGAAACAAAGAGATACATTGTGCACATAGAGAAGGAGAAGACCGAGTTTGATGCCATCCTGCACCATGGTGTTCTCTAAATCTAGATGTCTTGGGCCTTCCCATGCTAAACTTGAATGTGCATGATGCGCCTTTCTCGATGGAGGAGGTTGAGGCGGCAATTCGGGACCTGCCAATTGACAAGCAAGGCCCTTGGACCTAACGGGTTTATTACCGGCGACATTTTATTCAAGACTGCCAGGCCAGTAATCAAGCATGATATCATGTTTGCTTTCCATGCCATGGATGGTCACAATTTCTATATTGTCCACGACACCTTGATGGTGCTTCTCCCAAAGAAACATGATGGGAGTGGAGGCGGTGTCTGACTTCAGGCCGATCAGTTTGATCCATATAGCTTCAGGAACTTTTCTCCAGGGTGCTTGCAAACAGGGTAGAGTCGTATCTACAACAGTTAGTCATCAACCCTAATAACCAAACTGTGTTCATCAAGGGGTGAAAGGCTAGATTCAGGATAATTAACTTCCATATTGTGAGAGGGACAGCATCGGCACTGCACACAAAGAAGAAATCCCATGTTATGCTGTGTTGGAATTCCATCACTTAGCCGTTCCTTTTCAGGATTTTGCGTCATCTTGGTTTGTCGTTGTGCTGGAATGACTTGATTCCAATCATGCTGTCAACGGCCAGAAACAAGGTGCTAATTAATGGAGCACATAGTGAAGGAATCTGAATTATGTTATGAAGCTCGTCATAGTTAAGCAAGCTAGAGGTTGACAAAATGGTGACAAGCAGTGGAGGGGATGGTGTTGGAGCATGGTGATGGAGAATTGTGTGCAAGCCAGGTACGTTAAGATCCGATCAACAATGACAGCATGGTGGGTGGATGAATTGAATCAATGACAGGAGGTCGATGCAATGAGCAAGCAGGATCATCTCACTAGAGTCATGAGTGCTAGCCCTACCCTAACGCGACAAGACACGGACAAATGGGCGCGCAAGAAGAGTGGTGGAGGTCAAGAGCAAAGGATAAAGCTCTCGCACGGGCTAGAGCACCTCGATCCTTACAACCCTAGCCCTGGTGGCATGTGAAGGATATCAGATCGACGATTAGGATAAAAAACCCACCGGCTCAACACGACGAGCGGCGGATTGCGGTGGAGGGCGACACGAGTCAGGGGTTGTACAGCGGGCGGTAAAACGGACCGCACAGTAGCTGTAGAGGGATGAGCTAAATTGTAAAGGCTACACAGCTAATTCTACTGACTGTATTCTCGGTAGCAGCATGATCTCAGTCTGAACTTTCAGTGATTAATAAGATAATGTAATCATAACCAGCAGAAAAGGCAGCACACATCTCAAATAAACAAAATTATCCAAACAGCTGCCACATTGTATAAACTGTGACAGAAAGAGAATTTAGAAATATAGTAAACAGTACCACAAGACCACATCACACACATTACTTCCCAAGTACAAATTACAGAAACTAAAGACGGCATGGTAGAGCTAGCTGAGCCAGGGGACGGGTGTGGTTCTGACTTCTGAGACAGAAATTAAAGAACAAGATGATTATAGCCCGTCCAGTCTTGATGCATCATTTTATCCCGGTGCCTGTGAAGACTTAAGCTGCAATTTCCCCTTGCAGCTTGAACCAGCAACTTGATCCCTATCCCTGATTGCTTGGAAAGGGGCCATCATATCTGAATGGAAAATCAGTTGGTTAGCATAACCTAGCTGTTTCTCTGTTCAAAACAAAATTCATTTCTTGTTCACAAATTAAACAACCCAAACACAGACGTCATGTCACTTGCTAGCATGTACGATGTCGCGTGGACATAACCATGTGTGCATAAGGCAAATATGACGCAAGATATTTCGTCATGGATGAAAGCGGTTGTATGATGAAATTTACTGATTTGTCATAACTAAACTAACTTGACGCTCTGTTTTTGACAAATCCGTATTCGTCATAGATTTGTCATAGAAATTTCTTTATGACGAATTTGTCTTCTGCCATGATTAAAATATTTTGTCATATATATTAACATTTCTAGTAGTGTAGTGAAGGGGTTAAATGTCTCCATTTGTTTAGAAATACAAGTCAATTGCCCTCATCCAATTTTATTGCAGAAATGTAGGCATTAAGCACTTTTCAATAATATCTGAGAATCAGAAGAACAATTCACAGCATCACATCCCATCCCTAGATATATCTAAGTTACACCTACGTACCTCTCCAACCTGGACAACCTAGAACCAAAGCAAGTAAAAAAAATGATTCCTCCAAAAGTCAGTGTCGTACAAAACAAAAGGGTCCTCAATTTGTAGGTCGCTTAGTAATTAAAGAAGGGTTGATGCAACCATCAATAATCATGCCTTCAAAACATGCCTCAGTGGTATATATAAGTGGATTTCACAAAATGATGTGCATCCAAGAGTTTTCATGGATCTTTGGCCATGTAACACCCCGCCCTCTAAAGCCACCCCACTCAACCCTTCCGAGGGCACCTGCTTACACTTTCGTTCTCGCTTCGTGTAAAAGGGTTAATCTGAAGGTTCTATGGTTGGAAGACAATGGCTTATAAGCATTGCTCCATCCTTGCTAAACTAGCAATGTAGCACTAAACATGTGTATCCTACACTCATGGGCCACTACTGGGCCACACAAACTAGGATGAGTGTGACAAGCCAATTGGTGAGACCCTATAGTACATTTCAATAGTCACTCTTTCAAGCATTTAAAAAGTTTCTTAATCAATTTCAATAAGATCAATTTCTTGATCTTCTCCTTTAAAGTTTTGGATTTCTGTTTCTTTAAGATCAGTCATCATTGGGACAGTTTGACTTCTCCAGTTGTTAGGCAGATCACAACTACAATTTTCATTGCTTTCTTTTACTCCCACCTAGAGAAAATAAAAATAAAAATATGTCATTGATGCTTGATATATAGGGCCCAAAACCTCTAGCAAAATGTCTATGTCCGGAAAATAAATTGATAGAATAATTACCTCACGTAGCTTCATCTTGAGCGTGTGTACACTTCTAGAAAGCCCCAGTAGATGCAGCACTACTTCTCAATTGGCAACATGTAATTGGGACATTAGCGGCTTAAAGCTTCGGGGTACATCTCTCAAAAGACCCTTCACAGTGTAACCCCCTACCCCCCCCCCCCCTCCAAAGCCCCCTGCTTACATTTTTATACTCGCTTCGTATAAAAGGGTTAACCCGAAAGTGCTATGGCTGAAAGACAAGAGCTTATAAGTTGCCACAACCCTTGCTAAACTAGCAAGGTGGCACTAAACACGTCCATCCCACACTCATCGGCCACTACTGGGCCATATAAAGTGGGCCGGTTGTGACATCAATCCTTGATTTATTATTATATATATTGTCAAATGTGCTCATGCGTTGCTATGGGTGAAGGGAACTTTGTGAGCGAAGGCACGCAAGAGCCATGGATGTTGCTAATTCCACATCCCATGTGGAGCATGATAAAGGAAAGATCCTTGGTGCACATCGTGCCCGGGAAGGATGGAGGATCGACGATGGGGATGCAAGCAACGTGAGAAGATAAAGGGGTATGTGCGGCGATGTGGGACGGGAAGAGGAGAGATCCTAAGTGGACATCGTGCTCAGTAACGATGGCAGGTCGACGATGGGGATGCAAGCGACGTGAGAAAACAAAGAGATGTGTGTGTTGGCCGGTGTGGGACAATGATCAGAAGAGATGATATACTAGGGGGTTGATTAGATAAATATCATGGGTGTTTGAAAAAATTACAACGTATTAAAATATGGTAGGTGGATTCCTATAAATATTAGGGGGCTTTTTACAGAATTATAACATACTACCGAATCAATCCTTGCTTTATTATTAGATAAAGATTGTTATTATTCGGTAGAGATTGTTATTATTATGAAATTTAGCTACTCACTAATTGTACACTTCATGTTCTCTTTACTTAGCTATTTTGCTTCCCAATATCAACCGTAGTAGACAAAGAATTTTTAATTGTTCTTATTCCAAATTTAGTTATTTATTAATTTTATTTTGCATGTATTCTTTATTTATTAGCTAATATTTGATTCGCACTCTTTGGGTTAGTCCAAACTGTTACCGTCATCAAAACCAACAGTGTATATTGTTTTCCATGGAGCTCACACTCCTACCGCAAGTTCAACCCCACCATATATTGGTGAGAGTACCCTTTATCCCTATATTATGACGATATTTATTTATGAAGTGTTATGTTCAATAGTTTCCTATAATATTGTGTGCTTAGAGGTAAAGAAATGAATATAGTAAACTTGGACTCTAGGTATATCTGGTTACATGTTCAAATATTTCATATGTACTTATGAAATAAGTGCTATGGCTGAAAGACAAGAGCTTATAAGTTGGCTCCACCCTTGCTAAACTATCAAGGTGGCACTAAACATGTGCATCCCGCACACATGGGCCACTACTGGGCCATACAAACCCTCCAAAGCCGCCCCGCACAACCCTTCTAAGGTGCGTCCACACGTACACATAGCACCATGTTTATACTTTCGTCATCGTGGGTTAACCTGAAGGTGATATGGCTAGAAGATAAGTGCTTATAAGTTGGCTTCACCCTTGCTAAACTATCAAGTTGGAACTAAACATGTGCATCCCGCACTCACGGGCCACTACTGGCATGGGTGTCACACACAGAATATGATGGCAGCATAAATCAATTTAGTCAGCACAACAAATAGATTAGGGGGGAGACATGCACATTAACAACACATCGACACCAACAGGGCAGTGATGCGGCTGCAAACTTGTGCTTTCCTTGTCATTGCCAAGTCGGTTGTCTTTATCAAAAGTCTTTGGCATATCTAAGGTTAAGGTTGACAGGCACCAGATCCCAAATCCAACATTTGAGAAATGGTGGCCCAATAATTTCAATGATAGCTCCTCCAGATCTGGTGTTGAGTATGACAAGCTAAACTCATCGCTGATACCCAAAGTGCCTATGCTTATCTTCTTTAGCAATGGAGCCTAAATGTCGACACATGGAAGGAGACCCCCGTGGGGTTATCACATCTAACTCCTCGAGAGATGGTGAGTGGGAAATTATTGAGAGGAGTCTCAACTTTTCGATACCAAGCTTGTGCATGCTAGGGCAATGTGGAAGCAGGTCAGCGATCTCGACGCCACATGAATGGAGGGAGAGGCTCTCGAGCTTTCTTTGAGTAAATGCCTTGATGTGGAAACTCATTGTTCAAGTGTCAATTACACTAGGCTTTCTATATGTGTTGCCCACACTCCATGAAAACACGGCAATACAATTGAACCTCCTCATAGTGGTGCTCATCGGGCATGGTCAAACATTGCCATATCCACAGTGGTGTTGTTTGACATAGCTAGTGTTACAACATTTAATTAAGTGGCACTCTTCTCCTTGGAGGAAGCAGTGGAGGAATCATCCTCAGCCATACAGTTGCTTAATTATGATTGGTGGTGGCTATACAATATTGTATTACTCCTAGCAGCAACTCAATGTATCATGGATGGCCTCCGACCACATCCACATGGGTGGCATGACTAATCCCACAGATAGAGGAGGTATCTTAGTTTAGGGGGATGGCAACACTCCATCCCACGACCGGAGGCAACATCAAGGGCTAGCGCAGTGGCACTAGTACCCATGTTCGACGGTTGCACCAAACTTTAGAGGGTACTGTGTTTCACAAATAACCATATCGCTCCTCGTAGCCGAAGGCAACACCCATAGAGATTGATATAGTTGCCAGAGCTAGAGCCAACATCCATGGCCTCTTCCATGATGGACCACAATGTAGGTGGTGACATCATAAAAGTTGAAGCTTTCTTTGATGTGAGCTTCCCATGGTAATTGTGTGATTGTATTATAGATAATTGGCATTTATTCATGTGTATTAGTTTTTTCCTTTTGTTTCCATCCCTTTAATGTGGGATAATTATAGATAATTAACCATAATAATTTTCTTTTACCATATTCAATGTGGATTTTAATCCCTTTCAAATACAGAGTTGTAATAGTCCATATATGACTCTAACCTAATCTTTTCTCTTCTTTTGTTCTTTATTTATTTTTTTCTAATACACTTAACAGTTATAACTTCGACATATGATTATCAACAACATAGAATTTTCTCTCTTTGCACCTATTGATGTGACATTTTCAGTCCCACTATAATAACACAGTGTGTTCAAATTTTTATTTTAAAATTAATGTACTAAATAGATAGATATGGGTATCGAGATGTTTTTAAATATTAATTTCAAATTGATCTTTGACTAATTTGATCATGTGTTAAATGTATTTGATATTGACTCGCGTAACTTCTCGTTGTGGACCTGTTAGAGCTTTAAACTCATTGAAACTTCCGTACCGACCCATATTCAAAGCATGACACCGTTTTAAAACAAAGCCTAGTTTGAGTCTCCTATCATGGTCGAGTTTTTTATTTGATATTGACTCTTTATTTTACTATCTACTTCTAAATTTATAAAATGTAAATAATTTTCCTATCAATTTAATTTTAAATTTAGCTATTTAGTAATAGTACTTGATGTATTCTTAGGATTAATTTATAACATTATACTATTATAAAATAAATTATTTAAGTCATTTTCTTATTTTTATTAGCATCGTAACATCATGTTCTATTTTAGAATTTAGCTATTAGTTAATTATATCACATAAGCTCTGTAATTTGCTTTTCAATATAAGTGGAAATTGAAATACCAATTTCCATTATCATGAATCCAAATTTAATTATTTATTAGTTATATTTGTCATGGATTTTTAATTATCGTTTTTAGTTCCAATTTGTATACAAATAAATATAAATATTGTTTATTTTTATTCAGAATTTAGCTACTTCTTAATTTTATTGACATGAACTCTTTGTCAATTACTTACCTTTTATTTTTTAAATCTAAATTTATTTATTAAATGATCAAATTTGACATGTACTCTTGTGTATGTTAGCGTTGACCATCTGATCATCACAAAATCTGCTAGAGATATCTTTACTTTTCTGTTTCAATTTATGTGGCAATTTCTATCCCTCTCGATGAATGTGATAGTTTATCTTAAAACTATGAGCTAAGATAAGAGAGAGATAAAAAAAATATAGAAGGTCATTGAGAGGGCACTTTATAAGATAGAAAAAAATGACATTCTCATCGGCTGATTGAGAGAACGAGACTGATAGTTTATTTTAACAATGCGACACTAAAATAATAGATAAACAAATATAGAAGGTCGTCGAGTGGGCACTTTATAATATAGAAATAACTTTTTGATCCACTGATTGAGTGGATCATCAGATACTATAGATGTGTAGAACTCGTTGCATGATAGTTTATTTTGACACTATGACCATAAGATAATAGATAAAAAGTTATATACAGAATGTCATAGAGTGGGCACTTTATATGAGAGAAAAAAGTGACTTTTTGATCCGCTCATTAAATGGATGATCAAAGATCGTAGATGTGTCAAACTCGTTGAATGTATTCCGTTTGACTATCCACATGACTTGTTTAGAGTTTAGATCAAGAAGTAAATTTGTCTTAAGGGAATTCCTTTGGTTGCCACCTTAAAAACTTCTAATCCCTCATACCCGCCATCGATATGGCTATGGCACGCGAACCCTTCATGATCAGTTGATCACTGACAACGGCATATGAGGGGTTTAGGGTTTAACAAATGGCATGTGAGAATTTTTTTCTTTGTCTTATCATTTTTAAAATTTTTCTTTTTCAATTTATGTGGCAATTCCTATCACTCTCGACCAATATGATAGGTTAACACTATGACACTAAGATAATAGATAGATAAAAAATATAGAAAATCATCGAGTGGGCACTTTATATACGAGGCACAAATTTATTTTTTTAATCGACTGATGGAGAGGATGATCGAAGACATAGGTTATGTAGCTTGACGCGTGCATTATGTGACCAAAAGTCTATTTGTGATCGCACTACAGCTTTGTGAAGAAGTTTGGTTCCTGATTAGTGGTAAGATACTGGGTACAAGAAAGAGGGGTTGTGTCTCCGTAAGCATAAGCATAACCTTGTGTTAGATATCCAGCTTTGAGGAATTGGTTGCTTAAGGGAGACAACTATACAGTCTATTTCCACAGAATTGCAAATGGTAGGAAAAGGAAGAATTTCATTTTCAACCTGCAACATGAGGAATCTACCATTGAAGGGGATGATAATATTGCTAAGCATGCCACAGAATACTATAAGACTTTGTTTGGACCCTCTGACAGTCCAAATGTACACATGGATGCCCTGTTATGGAATCCAGATGAGAAAGTGAGTGTTTTGGAAAATGAACTGCTTACTAAAAAATTTACAGAAGAGGAGGTTAAGAGAGCAGTGTATGATATGGAGACTAATACTGCTCCAGGCCCTGATCATATACCAGTTGAATTTTATCAGGTTTGCTGGGAGGTAATTCAACAAGATGTGGTGAATATGTTTGATGAGTTTAAAGAACAGAAGTTGGACATTGGAAGATTAAACTATGGGGTAATCACGCTGAAACCCTATTGCATGTCTATGCATTTGCTGCATAAAACTATTATCAGGAAAATTGATAAAACTAGGAAAAGATTCTTCTGGCAAGGAGGAGGGAATAAAAAGAAATATCATCTGGTGAAATGGTGCAGAATCTGCCTAAACCCACAGCCATTTCAACGCCTCTCCCTAAACCCTAAACCCTAAACCCTAAACCCTAAACCCTAAACCCTAAAAACCCTAAACCTTAAACCCTAAACCCTAAAAACCCTAAACCCTAAACACAGAAAATTGATAAAACTAGGAAAAGATGCTTCTGGCAAGGAGGAGGGAATAAAAAGAAATATCATCTAGTGAAATGGTGCAGAATCTGCCTAAAAAGAAATGGCTGTGGGAGAAGTCTGGCTGTTTCTCTGTGAAATCTATGTATGATCATTTGTGCAGAAGTGAGACAACTATACTTAATAGCAGAATCTGGAAAGCCAAGGTTCCCTTGAAAATTAAAATCTTTATGTGGTTAGTTGAGAGGAATGCAATTTTAACTAAGGACAATCTGTTGAAGAAAAATTGGCATGGTGACAAAACATGTGCTTTTTGTTCTGAGGATGAGTCAGTCAATCATCTATTTTTTGAGTGCTCTATGGCTAAATATCTTTGGAGTTTAGTGGCTTGGACAATTGGTGCTAATTGCAGGCCAAGCTCCATCGAGCAATATTGGACTTGGATAAAATTGTACATTCCTCAAGGCAAAAACATTCATATGGCTGGTTTGGCTGCAATAGTGTGGGCTATCTGAAATCTCGGAATAATGTTTGTTTTGAAAACAAAGTGATTAGATCTCCGACTGAGATTCTATTCCTGGCGTGCTCTTTCTTATCTTATTAGGCAGGTCTGCAGAAGGATGCTGATAAAGGAGCCATGGAGGAGGGGCAGAAAAGCTCAAGGAGGCTGCTCTACTTTTCCACCCTCATGAAGGAGCCATGGAGGAGGGGGCAGAAAAGCTCAAGGAGGCTGCTCTACTTTTCCACCCTCATGAAGCTGGTCAGGACGACAACGGGGTGGTTCTACTTCAGTGAAGGAAGGCAGGCGGGTTGTGTCTGGGCAAGGTTTCTTCAGAGATAGGCAGGAGTGGTCTGGTTGAGAAAGGCTTTTATGAAATGTAAATAAGGGGTTTGGGTTTTGCCCTCTGATGGGCAGTCAGCGGGTCTCTCTACTTGTTCTGCTACTTTTGTGTAGTTGGTGTTCTGTGGAGGGTTTGGTCTTGTTAAGCTACCCAATTGCTACCCTTAGTGTAACAACTGGTATAGCTGATGTCGCTAGATGAATGAGGGGGTTTCTGACTCTGAAAACGGTTGTAATTTCGTTGCTTATTTAGGAATGAAATTCGGGTATACCCGTGGTGGAAAAAAGATATCCAGCTTTGAAATAAAAGAAAAAAGAATGATAACTACTATCTCCATTTCAAATTATTATTTATCGTTATCTTTAAATATGATTATTGGTCTTATAAATTTTTAAATAAAATAAATAGTCAAATATTATGTGAAAAAATTAACAATAGTACTACGTAATTTAGAGCTAGCAAACTGGCTCGATACTTTTTTTTCCCGTTCATGATCATCAAATCCACGTCAGGCCGTGTCAAAAAAAAATCCACGTCAGGCTCCAGCGCCTTACTGACGTGTCGGTACACGTCACCAACAAAACGCGAGGATTACCTTCCTCTGTTCCTCTTCCCCCCACTTCCGTTCCGCGACACACAGAACCCAACCGGAGAAGTAGATGGAACCCGCCGCGGGCATCGGAGAATCCCCTGATCCGCCCCCATCGCCACCCCCGGAGGGCCCCTCGCCGGTGGAGACCTCCTCATCATCCTCCTCCGCAGCCTCCCCGGGGGCGCAGGCGCCGGCGCCTCCCGGGGTGCGGGAGGTCGCGGCGGCGATGGAGGCGGTGGAGCGGGACGCCGCCGCCATCGCCGAGAGCTACGCCTCCCTCTTCGCCTCCCTCCGCATGGCCCTCTCAAATGTACGCGCTCTCTCTTCGCCTTCCAAAACCGGCGAGTCTTCAACTCTTTTTTTTTTCTCTGTTCTGCTACCTTACACTGAGGGGTTATGATGAATGTTACTGCTGCGACGCGCGGGAACGAAGGTTACCTCAACGTCGGCGGAGAATATGGAGTGCTTGGGCGACGTCGTCGGCCGTCTCCAGGAATCCGGTGAGGCCGCGAGACTGTTGAGGATTCTACTAGGCTCTTCCAATTTTTCGCGTGAATTGGGGCAAATTTTGTGTTCGGATGTGGGGCGACTAAATCTCTGATACTGGGAAGCGTGAACCTTCAAAGTTGCACCTAGTTTACTGTGTCAATAAGCCTCACACCTATTTTACTCTATCAACGGTGATTGTAAGGTTTACATAATTTCTTGTGTGAAATTTTATAAGATGTAGCTTGTTCTGTTTGGGGTTGTATCACGTACATTCATGGGATTGAAAGTCTATATTTCCGTAGTTTCTTCATGCATTTTGTAAGACGTCTTGTTGTATTTAGAGTTGTATCGCATAAGGTTTCATTGGACAGAAGTGTGTAGGTTTCCGTAGTTTCTTGTGTGAACTTTTGTAATATTTAGCTTGTTAAGTTTGGGGCTGTATGACATATGGTTTTATTTGGTGAAAATGTCTAAACATTGACTATTTTGTTACTCCTCCAGATTATGATTGCCTTGTCTTTATGTTTCTGCAGTGCTTGAAGCGTCTTCAAAAGGAAATAAATACATCAATTCGTGCTTGAGGTGAACCGTTTGAGCATATAGTTCTTAACCTTTAATCTTGCCATGCTTAGAGTGCTAGTACAGTATATAGATTGCTTATATTTCCAATGGTGTATGGCTTATTCTGGCTGGGTGTATTTTATTTACTATAATGGCATTTGTGGAAGTAACCAAAAACTGTATATTTAGGATTGGTTAAAAGCTGATTAGCTTTGGTTCATTCGGTGATTATGGTGATTCCTGCAGCAACAGAAGGTGTTATATGAAAAATGTGCATTTCTTTGTCAGAGCAATGTGCTTTTTATATATTTGCAATGGTTAGTCCATTGTGTTTCTTGATTTGTGCTAGCATTTGTTGATAACATTGTTTTTGCAGGTTGAATGAGGAAATGAGAGGCTTAGAAAGCTTAGCAATGCAACTGTATCCTTCTGTTAGTTGCTGACAATACATATTTCTGTTCTATGTTGTAGAAATGGTTCATGACCATAGTATGATTGTGCAATGTGTTTTACTTTTCATAGCAGTTTAGTGCTGTTCGTTCAGATTTATTTGTTAAAACTTGATTTTTTTAAAAAGAAAGATTCTACGGAAGAATGTTGATTCATTGGATTTGGCTGTCAATCAGTTGCTCCGCCTTCCCTAGTCAATGGATTATCAATAGCTTATACAAGGTAACTACTGCGTACTGCCGCAGGTCTGCGACATGTTTTTTTGTCACTTGTTACTGGATCCTTTTTTTCCTCGCACGTTCTGGGAGTGCTTCAATGCCATATTCAAAGAAAAGCTAATTGCAAGAATTTGAAGTAAAGTGTCATATACCCACTGCCACTGTAGGCTTTGAAAGAAAGGAGGCCCTATTCTACAGCTGCATGTGCGTTTGATAACAGCCCCACTGCTGCTGTGTTTTTTATTATTTATTATATAAATCTACCGCTCAAACTTTATTTGGAAATGTAGGATGCACTAAATACTTTGCTGAGAAGATAATACCTTTTGACTTTTCTTTTCCTGCTGTGGTGCAGATGTACTGATTCTTGCACCTTATAATATTGCAGGTTGTAAGGAAATTGATGCACCAAATACATGCCTTGTGTATTAGTTCCAAGGAAACAAGCTGCCGCAAGTATGGAGTTCCTTGTACCACCAAAGGATGACTTTTCCCCTTCCATGGCATGATAACACACTCCTATCTTGATTTGATTTACACTTTCATACTATGTGTGTAAACAATGCTACACATGTATTGAGAAACAATGCTTGGCAAATCTCACATCTTTATGTTGTCATATGTGCATGGAGTTCTTTGTCAAATGGTTCATTCAACCCATGCACTATCTCTGTAAATTTGAGAAAACAAAATGGCAAAGAAAGATAATATATTTGCTCGACCATTATCGTTGTCTTTGTTTTCTCCTCTTGGTTTAGTTATGATGATCCCACTTGTGATTATATTAAATAATTATATCAGATTATGTATGATAATTTGATATAGAATTGCACTTTTTTTGTTTTACTACCAATTTTAACTATTCCCATATTTTCTAGTGAAATTTAAAAGCTTAAGGAGATATATGCGTTGCTTTATCGCTATCTTTCTTAGTCAGCTCACATGTTGTGTTGAAGAGTATTCTCTCCGTTTTTAAATATATGATGTCAGGACAACTTAATAATTAGTACATTCAACTATTGTCCTAACACCATCTATTTAAAACTGGAGGGACTTTACTTCTTATTTACCTTCAAATGTTCCAATTACATTTGCTGCTTTGTGCACATCTTTGTACTGTGCAGACAACTTTCTTGTCCTTGATGGTGTCACGATTAGAAAATCCAGTTTCGAAAAAATTGCTGAACTCTGGGTGATAGCTGGATATTGCTTGATTACCAGTCATCTCTTGAATTTCTTTTTTCTTTTCTGGAATTTGTAGCGCCATGGAATGTATCACGATGTGTACTGCATCATTCAATAAAAGTAATGAAATAAACATGTTGCCACTGGTTGCTAGCACTACATGTAGTCCCAGTACCTACAGGTAATGGCAGAACAGTATACGTTCTAGTATGAGGGCTTGAGGTCCATTGGCTCAAGTGGTTATTGATTTGTCCTCTACTAAGGGATGATGCCGTTTCTATTTTGCCTCCTTTTGCGCTGAACAAATCTTGATATTTGTTTTTCGTGAACACTGAGAAACAGTTTTAGAAGTTTTCTAGTGCTTTTAACAGAAAAGTAATCAGTAGGACATACTTTTTTTGAGTTGATCAGGAGGCCATACTGGTGGTAACGAGGTAATTGTTTGCTTCATCACACTGAGGATTGCATTTGCTTCAAAATTTGTCCTGAGGCGGCACTCGATAAATAGTTAGGATATCTAAATACGTTGTCAATAGGATTCCTGGATTAGTTCTTCAGTATTGAATATTGATGGTTAATGTTAGTTGTCTTTAATGTTCTTAAGGTTCAAGAATGGTAAGGTGGCTTCTTTAAAAGATGTGCAGAGAATGACTTTCTAGTCCTAGTGGTGCTTTTAGCTGTTTTCAGATAGGTAAGATTCTGATGCCCAGCTTCATAATACAGCAAGGTCTTGGTTCCTTGGTTCTCAGACAAAGGTAATGTATGGTAGAATGAGTTCTTATTTCATTGAGCTTGCATATTCACATATCAAAAGCCTCAACTTCATGACAACAGTGTAATTCTCACCTATCGAAGTTAGTAGTCTTTCAGCATAACAAGCAAGACTCATTAGAGACTGTTGTTGAAGGGGACATCTTAAATACATTTCATGCTATACAGAAGTTTGGATGCCTTCTTATATATAACTTCTAAAAGCAGGAAAATTGTCTGACGAAATTGACTTATTTTGTTCTGTCACACAGAACAGCAATTATATATGATTTCACTTGCTATTGTACAACAATATATGGGCCACAAAAAAAACAGATACAAAGAGGTACACTAGACATCATTTCACTGATAGCTGGTCTCCAAAGAACTTATAGCAAAGAATCTGTCTTTGCAGGTAGCCTCCTGAAGAAGTTTACTGGCGCTGCCGGCACCTTGTGGCGAAACCGAGGATGCCTCATCCAAAAGAACCCAAGGCAGAGTGCGATCACTTGGAATGGTGTCACATATAGTATAATTGCAGTGATCAGACAAAATATTAGGAACATAGCTGTTGCCCTTGGGTCCCTCCAGCTCAACAGTGACTGTAATCTCTCTCCCTGAGTGGCGATGTCCCCAACAACTGTCTGTATCCTCCCAGCAACATGTCGCAACCTATCATACCTCATCCTAATGAGATCTGGGTTCTTTGAGGTTGGGAATGTGTCAAATTCCTCATCAAGCTCATCTGGATTTGCAACATCAGCATAAGATATTCTTGTGTTCATGTGTGGTGGGAAGCGTGGTCGGAACCGGTAATTCCACAGCCCTATCAAGAACATGTACAGGAAGATTGTTGGCAGGATAAGATCTGGATAGAACACAAGCATGACAAAGAGCACATGAACCAATACTGTGGTGACTGGGTTTTTCCACTGACAAACATCGCCAAACCACTTTCCTGCAGCAATGACTCCAGAGAAGACTTGCATAAGACGGAAGAAATTAGCTTTGCTCCGTCGCATGCTCCAAAGGTGAGAGCGAGCATCTGACATAAACTCAACAACTTCCCTGCGAACTGGTGGCTCCATGCGCCCCAGGCGCTGTGCAACAAGCTGCACAGCCTGGTGGCGGAGCATTTCCTGCTGGACTATTGACAGAGGCTGTGCATAATGCATCTTGGGCAAGAGGGGCCTAGAGTATGTAAAGAGCACATTGATTAGGGATGTGGCTGAGAACCGGATGGCAAGGTGGAGTTCACCCATCTTTTTAACTCCTGATGGGTGGAGGACAAGCAATGGGTATGTGTGGGTGTACACCCGCCCAGTCTCAAGTGTTGAAAGTCGAATTCGCACTTTCCCAATTGCTTTATCCATGTGGCCAGGGGAACCTTGGTTACTGTCTCCACTTATGTGGCAGTTGTCAAATAGACCAATTGTGAGAACAGTTCCATGATCATAAACTTCCCATGTGTACTGCTCATTGAATCGAGGGCTCAAGCTGTCGACGATTGTGCGTGTCCGCACCCATTTTGAACCATACTTGGCAACACAATATGCATCACATGACCCTCGGTCGTTTCTGGTTTTTGTTGGATTGAGACTATTTGCACTTAAAATGCCAACTTCAAGCATGCCAATTGGTGACTTCCACAGTTGCTTCATTGTTGGCCGGAGATCACTGCAATATTGTGTGGACTCATCAAGCACATGATAACCACCTTCCAGGCAAACACGAAGGTTTACCTTTGCATAGAATTTGTCTTCCTTTAGCTGGTTGAGTGCTGGTTTTGGATTTTCTCTGACTGGGTTTGGTCAGAGTTCCTGGAGGCAATTTCAACACATTACTTATGGATACAAGGCCTAACAGTAACAATTGTGGTTCCAGCAGAAATTGGAACATCTTGAACTGGAACATCAGAGGAATAAACTCTGAAGATAAATGCAATGCCATCAGAGAAAAGATAGATGAGTGACTGTGCCATTTTCTGCATCCAAGAGACAAAAAAAGAACCACCTGAGGCGGAGGGGCTCCAGCTTTATTAGCAACCGCAGAAAAGCTTCTCTGTTGCTGGTCTCCATATGAACCCTCATTGTAGTATGGTTGTGCAGTCATTGGTGCTGGCCGCTGCTCTTCTCTTGGCAAGTGCTGGAATTGTCTCACTGGATTTGGTCTGGTTTCCTGGAAAGGATTTGGAATGGAGTTGGCTGCTGCCTGCTCTTGTGCAGTGGTAGGCGTGCTTAACATATCGAATTCTGGACCTGGTGCTGCAGACACCCTTACTGATGGATCATCTGTGAGGAAGACCCTTAGCCCAAGCTCACCGCGCGCACGCGATAAGATGGTGCGCTTCTCCAGAGGGTAGTGCAGGGGCTCGGCATCTGGTTGGCTGACAAAAGATGTACCCGATATGCGAACCTTGCCAAGGCAGGCCTTGGAATTATTGACACGGTTTGCATGGTACACATAGGCCTCAAGGTGTAGCTCTGATAGGCGGGATGGATCAGATATGTTGAAGTAGAACTGCTCGTTCCACACAGGATTGAGGTCATTGTCTTTGATGGCCGTGCGGAACTTCTGGTCATCAAACTCAACCTCAACAAAGGCATTGGCTGTGCCCTGCTCTTTTGGGAGGAGATCATGAGCACTGAGAATTTCGACGCCAAGCTTAACATTGCTCGTCATGGCCAGCCACCAGATCTTGCAGCACCGAAGTGATGCACCTTATTCTGAAATAAGAACGAAACAAGAGTTAGAAATCTTCAGATGCAGAAACTGCAGCAACAGCTAGCAATATAACTACCGGTTTTACAAATATTCCAGTTGAAGCAAGTGATGGAAGAAAGAAAATGTTTGTACAATGGACAGTTGTATCAATGGGAAATTGGTTGGAAAAAATTCCCAGGGGATGCCCACAAGTTTTCCCTTGGTCCCAAGGAATCAAATGTTATTTGGAGCATGTCAGGTACTCAAAAGTTGGACAAGGGAGGTGTTGACAACAACATAAAGTAAAACTGTGTTTTGTTTTTGCAGATCATTGGATACACAGTAGCAGTAGATAGGAACTACAACTTCTATTCTAGATTAGACATCTGTACAGCTGGAGGCCATGTATTATGACTGGAGTATTCTGCTTCAAGCTTCTGAAAGGCCATCAGAACTTTTTTTTTTCTTGAAGGATAGACTATTACAACTTGTGTACACATCTGTAACCTATATTGAACTATCCTACAGAGAACTTTACTGAACATCAGTTAATGAAGTGTGCCTTCAAATTTTTTGGTGCACATATAGTCAGCAACCAGAACTCAGACCTACGAACACATTTTAAATTCAATCCAGATAATGCATGCGTCAACATTATTTGCTGATTCGATAAGCTACAACCATCAGCCACATTTTCAGGCCATATGATGATGCAGGGAAAGGGAGAGGCCACCGTCCCTCCCTTTTTCTGATTGTGACTGCCACCATTGTCGACAAAATATCACTGATTACTAACCAGAACTTCAGTTCAATTTCATGACAGAGCACAGATTTAGTATGAATGTGATGTTTATTTATTTCTCTGATACGGCTTGTTTGCGCAGGAGAGGCGACGCTAACAGGAAGATGAGATCTGGAGGCATAAATGAAGCCGGCACGAGCCTAACGCCCAAAAAGTGGCAAGTGAATTTGTTGAGTTCCATCAAGAGATTAGGAGGGACCATTCTTGCAGCCTCCTTGGCTGAAGAAAGGTAGGTAGGCAGGCAGGTGATGCGAGGATGGGATGGGGTTGTCAACATTGAGGCAAGTGAACAAGTGCTCCATGATGTTGCTTGATTCCATCCGTCCATTGCCCAGATATACCAGAATAAAAATCAAGCCATAAATATCGTATTCATTTATATGGAACCCTATCTATGAAAATTCGGCTATTTCATTAATTACATGATGAGTTGGCGAGTTGCTGAACCGTAAGAGTAACAGACAATCAGGGAGCGGATTTGGACGGGCTGGAGAGAAGACTGGTGTTGATCAAGAAATTTGGACTTGGCTTTCCACATTTGCCTTGTGATTTCCTATCAGGCTGGACTTTTATATGCTCTGAAGTTGGGAAATGTTCAAGGAAAAGCATGTGGAGAAGAAAGCAGATACTGGTAGCAGGTAAGATGCCCAATTCGCAGCGCATAAAGTGTTCCTAAACGCTTTTGGTGGTATATCCCTGAACCTGGATCTTCTTGCGCCCGTTTTCATGCATCACATCAAAGAAAAGGGATTCAGAAAGTTTGGTTTTGGATCCAGAAATCATCACCGTACTCCCAACAGAATCAGCAAGGTGTCTTTTTTGAACTAAATCAGCGAGGATGTCAACAAAGAGGAATTTGAGGAAGGAA
>OAMR01000393.1:163902-182411 GCA_900205405.1 Echinochloa crus-galli | reverse complement strand
AAAGTGGCAAGTGAATTTGTTGAGTTCCATCAAGAGATTAGGAGGGACCATTCTTGCAGCCTCCGTGGCTGAAGAAAGGTAGGTAGGCAGGCAGGTGATGCGAGGATGGGATGGGGTTGTCAACATTGAGGCAGGTGAACAAGTGCTCCATGATGTTGCTTGATTCCATCCATCCATCGCCCAGATACCAGAATAAAAATCAATGCATAAATATCGTGTTCATTTATATGGAACCCTGTCTATGGAAATTAGCCGACTTAATTAATCACATGATGAGTTGCTGAACCGTAGGCGTCACAGCCAATCAGGGAGCGGATTTGGACGGGCTGGAGAGAAGACTGGTGTTGATCAAGAAATTTGGACTTGGCTTTCCACATTTGCCTTGTGATTTCCTATCAGGCTGGACTTTTATATGCTCTGAAGTTGGGAAATGTTCAAGGAAAAGCATGTGGAGAAGAAAGCAGATACTGGTAGCAGGTAAGATGCCCAATTCGCAGCGCATAAAGTGTTCCTAAACGCTTTTGGTGGTATATCCCTGAACCTGAATCTTCTTGCGCCCGTTTTCATGCATCACATCAAAAGAAAAAGGATTCAAAAAGTTTGGTTTTGGATCCAGAAATCATCACCGTACTCCCAACAGAATCAGCAAGGGTGACTTTTTTGAACTAAATCAGCGAGGATGTCAACAGAGTGGAATTTGAGGAAGGAAGGGGAGTCGCAGGAAGCAATCCGATTGCCCAATTCCACCTCCTCCATTCACCAGACAAAAAAACTTGGAGAAGCATACAAGAAACACACTCAAGAAAAAGTCTGCAAATTCAGAGGTAAACAACACAAGAGGATAGGATACGAACCTTCAGAAACTCAGACGGCACCAGCCTCGCTATCCTTCGGCGGCTGTTGAGCAGGCAGCCCTGCCTCGGTGGTTCCTCCCTGGTTTCCAGAAGAGAGCGAGGATGACGACGACGGCGATGACAAAGATGAAGACGAAGATGGAGATGAGCACTATCTGGCTGGCTCTGGTAATAGAAGATGAAGGCCAAACAAGTGGCCGCACACAGCTGGTGAGTGCTCCAAGCCCGGTCAGGAAACTGAAGAAGAAACTGATGAGCTGCAAAACGTGCAACAACCTCTCGCACTAGAAAAAGGAGAGGGGAGAGAGATAGAGAGAGGGGTGGAGCCTATGGAGCGAGGAACACATGCCTCTGGTGGTGGCTCTTCTTGTGAGAGCGCGGTGGCGTCAGCTGCTGGTGCCGTGTTGGACGTTGGCCCTTTCCTGGAAGACAGATTAATCAACCGGAAAAAGTGGAGAACAAGCGGGAGCGTGTGAACTCAAGGAGATTATATAGTATATTACACGGGATAATAACAATCAAGATTAGTTAGCTTTAATTAATACGCAATCAGTCAGAGAAAGAGAGAGAGAGAGAGAGAGAGAGAGAGAGAGAGAGAGAGAGAGAAGGAAATATGGGTTAATAGCGACAGGTGAGTAGAAAAGACCGTGTGATGGCTGGTATGGTGGGCGTTTTGCTGTGGTTGGCATCATTTCTATCGTCTTCAAAGAATTGACCATATTCATCAGTGTGGCCACCATACTTTTGTTGGCTTCTCCTTGTGTTTGTTTGCTTCCTTGTTATCCTTTTCAATCTCCTCCTCTCTTTTGATCTCTCGTCTTTATATGTGTTAAAAGTCCTTTTGCAATAATTGCTGTGACGATTTTTTCTCATTGCTTGCATTATTAGCATTGCAAAATTGTAGTCGGTCAATCTTGCGTCGAGGTTTCGACGCTCCTGTTTGGATGTTGGAAAATATAGTTACCCACCTAACCTTACTTGCAATTTGCAAGTTATGATAATTTTTTTTAATGTTTTTTTCTTACTTCTTCCTTTTCATCTCTGATGATCTTTATATGTTTATAGCCCTTTTTTAATCATTCTATGGTGCTTTCTGGTTATCCTCACTTTATCATTTGCCAACATTTGTCGGTCAACCTTGAGTCGTCGTGACGTCGGAAAATGACCAGACTTAATTGCAACTTGCAGACTACTCTGCACTCTGCAGTGTTTCTATGGAAAATGAAACATGGCTGTCCCTCGTTATTACCAAAAAAAAAATGTTTTTCTTTCGAGGTACTAGCTCTTGGGGCCTTGACTCGATGCCGGTCTTTGCATGTGTCCGTTCCTGTAGATTAGTGTTCTTGTTCAGTTTTGTTACGTGCTTGTTTTTAAACTATGCTACCTCAATCTTCACTATAATCCCCCATGACCATGATCTGTGTCACTGTCTCTCCATGTGCACTTGTAACGTAAACAAGTTCTTCAACTCCTCTTGCTCTCAAATAAAACGAAATACTACAAAATATCGTTCTTAATCTCCTCACAGTTGATCAACCTCTCTGCATTTTGCACTAGATTAAATTGAAGCAGTAGCTGTCTACAGTCTCTAGTGACAGTACGACTGCAGTGGGTGGCTTGTGACTTTAAATTGCGAGGAAAAAGAGGTCGCGTGGACAGGACAAATCACAACCGCTTTTGCAAGGACAAAGAAGAGGAGCATGGCTCCAGATCTGAGCGATCGCGAATGCCTGCCCCTGCAGTTGACGTTGACCTGGGTGGACTCCACAGCAATTAGCAGGAAAGCACATTTGTTTACTGATTAATTTTCGGGAGTAAACAAAACACACTGATCACATGTCGGTAAACACGCGTTTAGAAAAGAAGACGGGAGTTGTGTAATGTCGAAGGAAAGGGACAAACTAGGAATATTTGCCTCGGAAGTGTAACATGTCTCCGGTCTTCACCGTGCCTGAAGAAAGCCGTTGCAAATGAGAGAATGACCCAAATGTAATCCACAAGCCATTTCAGTTTGGTATAAAAATCTGCTCTAGTCAGCATCAATGCACCATCTTTTACTGCTATTGAAAAGAAAGCAGGGAGCCAGCTCAAAGAAAAAGCTAAGAAAGCGAGAGATTTTTCTACGTCAAATTTGATGAAATTTTAGCAAAGTCAGCATCAATGCACCATCTTTTACTGCTATTAAAAAGAAAGCAGGGAACCAGCAAAAAGAAAAAGATAAGAAAGCGAGAGATTTTTCTACGTCAGTTTTGATGAAATTTTAGCAAAAAGGAAAATACGGCAAATACGGCTTCTTCAGCGGGTACGTTTCCATGGTACGCCTGAATGTACCAGCATCGCTTTTCGTCGGTTTTCCTTACCAGTTATAAGTCCACTTGTGTTTGATTATTACTGCAAATTTTGTCCGGTGTTCTTAAACTGTGCAATTCAAATACCGCACGTCTTTTCATTCCCTCTTTGCCTAACAAACTATGCACAATTATGTGCTGTGCTGTGCAGTCTTTATTGAAACCAAAGCCAAAAAAAAAAGAGATAATAAGAGGATAAAAAAAAGAAGTCCTCTGGCTAGTATTGCGGCTCACATATACGTGTACACGCGTAGCCACACGATCTCAAAGATCAAAGCGATCTTGTCGTCCCCATGACGTGGACGTTACGTACAAGACAGAGCCCTCGTGGGGCCCACCTGGTACATGCATACGGCCATATACGACGGCTTCTCACTGTTCTCTTTTCTCTGACGCCTCCTCTCTCATCGTGACTTGGGAGAGGTGAGGTGAGTTGCCCATTCGTGGGGCCCACTCATGGACCCGGCCACGCCAGCGCGACGGCGACCGCCCCGCGGACTCGGAGACAGTCGACGCTGGGTCGCTGCTCTGCCTGACGTGGCTGCTTAAACTTTGGACTGCCAGCATTGACTTGACTGGGGAATGGAAAAAACGGCGGTGCCTGTAAATTGAAAGGAGAGAAATGGAATCAAGGTTGAGCATCTGAATTTATTTTAGGCACAACAATATCAAGGTTGGGCATTTGAAAATAATAATGATGAAACAAATGTGTTTTGGAAAAATCTAAAGATTGATGGGCCGGTACGGTGCAAGTGGGCCTGGGCCAATCTCGCCCAACTTTGACAAAAGTCTACGCTAACAAAAGTCTAACATTGATCGTGCACGTTATTCCTCACTATCCTTTCGATGATGCAGCTGGTTCAAAGATTTTTTTATTTTTTTGGAGAAAGAGTTAAAAGAATTTTTTTAGAGATAGTTCGAAGAAATTAATAAAAAACTTTTTGTAAAAAGAACTTCTCATAGCTAGCCTGGCTGTGGTTTCTAAAACTATACTCCTAAGTTTCTTGATGGTTTTTTAAAACTTGACGTCCAAATAGGGCTTTGGGTGCTCAACCAAGGCCGTGTTTTTTTTTTTGGGTTGGCAAAATTTTACCAGCCCCTTTGACCAATAATTGAAGATATTAAATAAAGTTTACAAAACTACCTTCACAATATTGAACAATTTCGCGAGACCTATCTAACGAGGTTTTTAACCGCACGATTAGAGGATTGTTACTTTACTGTAGCAAATCATGAACTAATTAGACTCATTACATTCGTCGCACAAAATTACACGTGTCCATAAAAAAATTTTATAAATAGACTTCATTTAATACTTCATACATGCAAGATTCCTTTTGAAAAAAAAAATTACTGAAAGGAAAAGAAACACGTCCCAAATTGATATCTCATCGTGTCGCGTGTCAGTCTCGACGAGCCAAAACCTATACATTGCTCTGAAATCATTTGTAATAGCAGGGGCGTGTGCGGACATGGGGAGCACGAGCATGTATGCGTTGCCAGCCAGGCATGAGGCATGCGTGTACTGTTGCCTAAACATAGCTCAAACGTTGCCGGCCCCGCAAGACGTGGCGCCAGGAATCGAAAGTGCCCCTCCTCTCCCGCGTTTCCCTCCCGCCCTCTCCTCTCCCGCAACAAACACCCTGCTCATCTCGATCTCCCTCTTCCTCCGCCATCGTCTCTCTCTCTCTCTCTCTCTCTCTCTCTCTCTCTCTCTCTCTCTCTCTCTCTGTTTGTCTCTCTCTCTCTCTTCGCAGGGCCGGGAAGAAGAGATAGATCGATCGAGCTCGATCGGAAGAAGCTAGCACGCAGCAGCAGGCCATGGTGATCGATCGATCGATGCCTTCCTCCCTCCTTTCCCTCCATTATTATTCCTCTCACCTCGTGCGCGCGTGATCGATCGATCGATGCATGGATCAATATATACAAATGTGAGCATTGCTTTCACGCAGGCGAACTCTGCGTCCGGGCTGGCGGTGAGCGACGAGTGCAAGGTGAAGTTCCGGGAGCTGAAGGCGCGGCGGAGCTTCCGGTTCATCGTGTTCAGGATCGACGACAAGGACATGGAGATCAAGGTGGAGCGCCTCGGCGACCCCAATCAGGGCTACGGCGACTTCACCGACAGCCTCCCCGCCGACGAGTGCCGCTACGCCATCTACGACCTCGACTTCACCACCGTCGAGAACTGCCAGAAGAGCAAGATCTTCTTCTTCTCGTGGTAACTAGCTAATAGTAATAGTAATGCATGCATGCGTCCAAGTACTTACTGGAAACGGCAATTGATTAGCGATCTCGATTATTATCAGTCACAAATTACTCGTCATATACACCCATGCATATATACATGCAGGTCTCCTGACACTGCACGGACCCGGAGCAAGATGCTGTACGCCAGCTCCAAGGACAGGTTCAGGAGGGAGCTGGACGGCATCCAGTGCGAGATCCAGGCCACCGACCCCAGCGAGATGAGCCTCGACATCGTCAGGAGCCGGACCAACTAACTGATCGCTGTCCATGCATCCCAAAGCAACAAGACGAGCATACAATGCTTCACGTTCACTATTAAAATTTCATTATTTCAGACCAACCCACTTCTAATTGTCCATGACGGGCGATTGATCTGGACTACATATATTTCTCTTCGTTCCCGCACCATACTTCTTTTTAAATGTTTCCATTTTCCCAATTATTCCATGTCCGTTCTACTTGTGATGGTTCAGTTCCTTTTGCAAGGAGCATATATGGTTATGCCATTTGTTGGGCGTAAGAATGCATTTTATTCCTGTAATATAGGGAAAAGGGCATTTTAAGAAATGGGTTACTATTGTCAAGTAACTTCGGTTGTGAACACTATTTCAGTCACTACTAATTTTTCCCACGATTTTGCCCCTTTTTTGTGAGCAATGTGTATGGATCCAATCTGTTGGGACAGTGGTTTTTCTACGCAGCTGCAAGAAAAACAGTTTGTATTAAAAAATAATTGAGAACACGACACCATATATAGGTCCCCTGAATTTATCCCATGGTTCTTCACTGCCTTATTAGCTTCGTTGTTTCCCAATGCTACTGTGTTTCCTTTTCCTTGACATTATCAACGTGCTCATACGTGTACGTTATTGTCATCTGTCATCGTCTCTGCAATCATTTGACTTGGCTTGAAGAAGATGTGTGTTGTTATGGAAAGTGTCCACAATTTCTTCTGAGGAAGAGAAGAGGAAGGAAAGGCAAATAATGCTAACAGTGAAAAAAAAAAGATGCCAGTCACACTTGTGTTAGAGAAGAAAATGAGGCCCAAATGCCCAATGGAAGCATGGAGCTGAATCACATGACAATGCTCTCGAAATTTTTAAAAAAAAACATCGAATACCATATACGTAGAATGTATGAACCGAGCGCAAATAATGAGGTGAAGAGAAACTCTGTTCTAATCATTTGCTTTGTCTCGTAGGATTGTTTGGGTGCATAGTCAAGTAAATATTTTCTTTGTGTATCTCGGTAGAGATTTCCAAAAGAAAGAAACCACTGCGGTATTGTGCGGCCGCGGCCAACAGGAAATATGGAGATATGCCGCACTACCTGAGTTGAAGAATCATCAGCAGCTGATTTGGAAGTCAAAACTTCCAGAGATCTCAGTGCAAGCAGCTTATCACAACCCAGAGAGAGAGAGAGAGANNNAATGTATGAATTGTTTAATGTCTCGTTTCAATCCGAGAGATGTATGACTAACAGGAAATAAGCATGCACTCAAATCTCAATCAACAGTACGCATACTCTGCCTCTTCATACAGCGATGCTAATCTTGCTGGATA
Source organism: Echinochloa crus-galli (assembly GCA_900205405.1). Taxonomy (NCBI): domain Eukaryota; kingdom Viridiplantae; phylum Streptophyta; class Magnoliopsida; order Poales; family Poaceae; genus Echinochloa; species Echinochloa crus-galli. Next base: position 175,400 of record OAMR01000393.1, on the reverse strand, counting down.
CAGGCATTAGGCCAGATTCTATGAAATTCAAGTACCAGCCAAAGTTTGCAGTGGTAAATAAATTAGTTTCCCTCAGTTCCCCATCTGCCGCTCATCATATAGCTTCAGCATGCAGGTTAAACTCTGCATGCCCAAATAAGAAAATACTGGAAGAAACAGGGCACCGCCGTCCGGAACACATGTTGTATATCCCAAAACAAAGTTTATTCTGATGGTATATATTTCTACATACACTAACCTACAGCATATCGAGCATGCTATTATACAACTATGGTTGCTATACAGACCAGTGGGAACAAAAATAAAGAAAAATCTTTATTACAGAACCAGAGAGTGTTTTTACACCCAGGCTCGCCTTTAACTATACAGACTTTTCTTATAAGCTTTTATAGCCAGTAAGCATCATACTTATATTTTGTATTGCCGACGTCTCTACTATTGCATCAGCAGAAGATTATTCACAGTAGCGTTTATGTTGTTCGTCCTCGTCAAATCCTACAGTGAGAAGCATAGCATGTGAATTCACAAGAATAACGACAAAGGTTGAGGGAGATAAAACATACCTCTATAATTAGCTCATCAGGGATATGAGGTAAAACTTCCCGTACTCTATCTACCATGGTGAGTACCTCCGAAAGACTTCCATTGCGACTAGTGCCTGCAGTGCCTCGGTGCCGCAAACCAGCAGCAGATGCATTATCAGGTATCGAGGAAGTGGATGGAACAAGAGAGGACCCTGCCATTGGCTCGGGCCATAGGTTCCATGTGCCATCAGCATGCCCATAATTGTCGGTCACAGAGGCCAACTGCCTCATCATCATCTGAACTCCGGTAAGACCTACTGACCTCACTGCACTAGAGGAACTGGGATTGTCCATCACAGGGTTCGACCATGGTGGAACCCAGCTAGCATCAAGACCAGCACCTCTGCATCACCATAAAGGAACATACAAGGAACCAAAGATTAACATCAGTGATGCAAAACCAACTATATTTTTTAGTGAGCATGCTAACTAGGGATTTGATCAATTGTGTTTGGCATGTTACTCAAGTTCATGCACTACATAAGCATCATCCTAATCCAAAAACATAACATGATAACCTAATGCTGACCCTTGGATCCTTGCCACATGCTTGGTCATAGATCCAGTGAAACTAAGCAAAAGAGAAATCTCGAGATCAGCTACAAGTTGATCTTAAATCATATAGATTTCCTCATAATCTTATATCAATACTGAACTGAAAGAAAAGAAAGGTTAATTCAGCTAAGGTACACACACTTTGCACAGAACACTGTTACCGGCCTTTGTCAGATTGTCAAGCATTTTGTGCTGAGAATTCGAAATAAGCCATCTTGTTACAATTTTTTATTAAAATTTTGAAATTCACAAGTCGCAGGAATTGGTTAGAAAAAAGGGAACCACTGGTGTCAAGATGAAATAGAAAGAAGGCTTTATGGTGATACACTCATACTTCTTGATCGCATCACCTATTGTTATGTGGGGACGCACGTACTCTAGGTGGCCCAGGAAGCAGAGCCCGGCGCCAGCCAAGGAGTAGTTCAGATAGGCGCCAAGTTATCTATTGTTATCTCCTAGTTTCAGTTAGTTTCAGTCAGAATTAGTTTGGTTTGTTACCTCGTGTAGCTGGAGGAATTAAATTTGGTTTTTTAGGATTTGAAGTTTGTTAGGTGCTTGTGCGTGGGGCAAGGCCTATATATATGAAGGCCTTACAACCTGGGAAACCAAGCAAGTAAAAGTATTGTGCTTGACATCTCTCTAAGCGCAAAGCAGGAGGGACTTGCTCCCTCTCCTCTGTCATCAGTTACCTAGATCCTCTGGCCATTACACCTATCCATGCAACAATCGCTCTATTAAGCCATATAGCTAAACAGACATTTACTGCAGTGTGTTTTAACTTTTACGTAGCAAGGTGACTGTATAGAACCAGCACATTGTCATTTATTTCCATTATGTTCACTTGAACACAAAGTTTCAAGATATTAGTCTCTCCCTCAAGTACAATGGTGTGGCCTTCCATCCCCTTTGGCCATGGAATTTACCTTACTGAACTAAGGCCATTAAATGTAGAATAGCACACAAGCCATCATAACCAACTGGGCAAGCAAGGAATTCTCTAAACAATTAGCATTACGGCGCTAAGCCATCAGACCCTAATAGCTGCAGGAAATTACAAAACCATCGACTAGCATTGACCCAAATGTTCATGCAGTTATGTATCTACCAAAGCAATCTCTTTAGGACTGATGTCAGTTGGGGAAAAAAAGATCATAGCAGACATAGTTCAAATCTTTTTAATACTCTTCTCAAATGTAGTAAATTGCATATTCCATGTTGCTCTGATGAACCAACTGCTAATAGCTAAGGTAGCTAGTGCTCATTCACACCATTAAAATATCATGGTGAATAAAGTGAGCACATAAATGATACATACCTCCAAACAGCATCTGAAGGGTTCGGCTGTTCAACAGGATGTTCATTACCAGGAACTCTATGCTGATTCAACCCCATTGTAAGCTGTTCTGTAATTCGCTGAACATTCGCCACCTCTGTAGTTGTAGGCCTTGTATGCCCTTCAGAAGAGACAGAGAGGGGCCTCCGACAAGTTGGACAGGAGTAACCTTCCATTAGTCCTTGATCCAACCTGCGCATAACAATGTGATCTCAGGAGAAAATCAAAAGACGCTTTCATATAGATACTACATACATTTGATGCTATCACAGAATTCTTTAGTGAATGTCCCTTTCTTTAAAAGGGAAAATTTTCCATCACTACACCTTTCTAAGCTTGATCTACTACTTCATTGTTTCCCCTGTTCATATACAAACTCCAAATTCACTTTCTCAAAGTATTCCCTGCCCACAAATATAAGGGCCCATATATATTGTCTCAACCACCCTATCAAAGGTTGGCCAGATCGACTCATCAATGTTTTGGAAATAAAACTTAAACACTCTAGTTTTGCCATCCTATTGGCAAGCATTGTAAGTGGGATAAAAATTCATAGGTAGGCATCAAGACAAAATTTTGGCAGCAAGAAATTTACTCCCATGGACACTAGAAATGGCCAATTTTTGGTATATTAAGATGGGATCTTCTTGCAACCCTAGAAGTTTTTTTTTTCTCCACAGACCGCATTACAGCAAGAAAATTCACAGCAAAATCAGGAGCACTGGTATTGCAAGCAACTTTCAATTATAACATCAGCTAACTAGTTACAGTAATATAAGCAGCACTTCCTCATACAAATAGGAGCATCATTTCTAGAGCGTGCAGAATAATGAGTCGAAAGGTTTCCTTTACAGGAACACAACCTATGAACTGTACTGCAAACAGTCAAGTAGCAATCGCACTATATAAAAAGTAAATAAGGATATACCATGATCGCAAACAAGCTAGATGAAACAGATGGTTGCAGGACAATTTTTTAGCTCGAGCCATTGGCCCCTACAAGTTGCAAGAGCAAGGAAAAAGGTCAGAAACACAAGCAATGAAGCCCTATGCAATTCTATAAATCTAAGCAATTATTTACCCTGCAGATGGCACACTCATCATCATACGCGCAAATTTCATCATATGTAGCATCTGGAAGTGCCCCATCGAGTGAACTAAGAGCCTTCCGTAACTTGATGTAAGTCTTAATCCTCTTCAAAAATGAAACAATAAGAGCCTGCAAATGTTTTAAATGAATGATATCAGCACATAAAATCAATATGTGAACCTCAAAACATTATGCAATTGTTAGCCATGTGTCACTTACACGCAAGTTCAATAAGAGAACTGCATCAACCAGATGAAACGCCATACCACGGAGCCAAAAGATCATTGCGTAATGACCAAGTGACATCAACAAGCTTATTAAGTCAATGGCAAAACCCAAATTCCTGGTAAGCTTGCCCCTCCATTCAGAAAAAGATCCTGCAGTTATTAAGAATGATCAGGTCCTGGTGAACTAGTAGTAAGAAATCAATAAGTGCATACTTAACTTGAACTGACATGATCTAGAAGACAATGAAGCACAGTTTACAGATAGATCAAACCAACAAGACCAGTAAACAAGTGGTCTTTTAAATTCATCCAAGGCCACTGACACAGCCTCCAGAAAGCAATTTCGAGTATCAATTTGCATTGCCATGTATGTGTTAAATCAAGTAAAACTCTATAATAAGAAGAAACTATCTTTCAGACAAATGCACTCCTATTTTCAAAGCCAACCTATAGTTCAGAAAGATATTGCAAGCTAAAGTTTAAACACCTGCATGCATTCTAGAATGTCACCTTATTTAGTGGAGTGCCTATATTCCTCTCAAGGTTACTACATAAGAAGCAATCAACAATAAGTTTTGCACATCAAATAATTTGTGAACCACGTTTGTAAACCAACTGTAGTAATTTAACCCAACAGCTAATCACAGAAGAGGATATAGCAGCTTATCACCTGCTGCTTGCTTATAAGATTTTTGGAAATCAAGGAAGTCTGCACCAGTTTCCATTAGATGTCGCTGCCAGATGTCAAATAACTGAAATCCATGCACCATAATAGACTGCCAATAGAAGTTACATCAGATACGGCATGAGGAGATTCAGATGTATTAACTGTATGCAGTATGCATTTTGAAATTCAGAGTTTATCTTCGCTACTTAAGAAGATTGAGTTGGTAATGGTGGGTTTGACCAGCTACAACTTTGGGAACTTTACGTGTGTCAATTTGCTATGCATGTCTCTATAATGTGCTGGATGTGGGCAGATCATATGAATCTCTAAGGCTTCTGCTGAATTTTTTATATGTTTATTAAAATATAGTTGCAAATGATAAAAAGTTTCAGATATAGTGGTTTATATTGTAATAATTGTTTATTGGAAAAAGTCCCAATTACTACCCCCAAGTATGGATAAAGTCCGGATAACCCCCTTAAAGTATGTTTTGGTTCATTTTACACCCACGACAATCTCAACCGGTCCAATCTATCCCTTCGTAAGATTTATCTTTTTAGTTCCTCCATGCACAAGTGTTATATTAAATTAAAATTTTACAGTACGATAGATGACCATATAAAGTATTTATGAAAAGTACAAAATGATTTTTTTCATCATTATTTTGAAAGGCTATGATATGTAATAATAAATTAACCATATTGATATAAACTTTTATGAGAAATAATGATGAAAAATTCATATTATATTTTTTAAAAAAATACTATGTGACCCTCTACCATCCCACAAAATTTGAACTTAAAACACCGCTTATGCATGAAGAAACAAAAAAAAGACAAATTTTACGAAGGGGTAGACTGGACTGATTAAGATATTTGTGGGTGTAAAATGAACCAAAACATACTTCAGGGGGTTATCCGGACTTTGTCCATACTTGAGGTTAGTAATTTGGACTTTTTCCTTGTTTATCTGATGTTTGTACCAACAGATGTAACAGATCAGCACCCAGCTAGTATTAATCAAAATCATTGTTATGGCTAAATGGACTAAAGGAATGATTTTTCCAACAACCCTGATTGAATTACCTGCAGTGTATCAAAGGCAATGCTAAGCGGCTCAAAAAACAGGAGCCAAAATAACTTGGAATTACAGGAGCTGCAGAACCCAACACAGAACTTCATCCTGGAGAAGATGAACAAATAAGCACTGGTCAGTCCATTGAACAAAGAACATACTAAAATAAACAGGCCTAAATTGTAAAAATACCAAATAGTGGCAGTTTGACACAGTAACGTTTCCACTGGACAATTACATTGTACAAGAAATAAAATGCTAAGCATGGGCAGTAAAAGGACTCTCCATTAATGCATGATATTACTGGTTACCAACTATGAAATGGTGTGCCAATAGATAAAATGTCATGAGAATATAAATCGTGAATGATCCATGCTTGATGAAATCTAATACTCAAGGATTACCTTGTGCATATTGAAAAGTGCCCACCATACTATATGAAGGTTATAAATAAATTGCCAAATACAAATTAACCAGGGAATATTACCATACTAGATCAGCTGATAAAACCAGAAGCAACGCAGAGTACACACGGAAATATTTTGATGGGGTCGCTGAGGGAGAGGCATTGAGTTGCTCAAGACGTTCTCTGGCCAATGATTGAAACATCTGGATATGACATGCATTTCAGTTAATGTGATAGGTAGAACGTCAACAAGCAGAAGTTGCAAGCAGTACCTTCAGTGAACAAAGAATGGCCAACCAAGTTGACCACAGGATAATTTGTTGAGAACTAGGAGGCACAACAAGTGGGAGAAAAGTTCCCTGTAACAGAACATTGATTAATTGTATCACAGAAGGCGTCCTTGTCATCTAATCAAATTATTACGGACAACACAAACATAAATAAATAATTTATTTATCTAAAGGAGCACCCTCTGTAGCTTAATATTAGGAGTTGTGAGTAGAAAATATTTTGTGCAGCATATCAAGAGAATAGCTGTTAAGACTTAGGATTGGTCGCATACTTCATTTACTGCAAGTTATGCATACAACATTTACTCTCTCCGTTTCAAACTGTTCTGGCTTTTTCTAGATACACGGTTTTTTACTATGTATCTAGACATAGCCTATATCTAGGTGCATAGCAAAAGCTGTGTACCTAGAATTCTAGAAAAGCCAAAACGGCCTATAATTTTGGATGGAGGGAGTAGAACACTAGGAGGGCATTTAGCATGTAACAAATGATTGCTTTGATTAATAAGCAAACCATTTAGTCATCATACTATCATAGAAACTGACTTGTTTGTTTGTTTGTTTTTGTTGAAACTCGTTGGTTGACAGCATGAACAATGAACAACAATTCTAATTTGGTGTACAGACACAATTGTAAAAAAAAACTAAATTGTAACTAGCACTTCGATATAAACATTTAAAACATGATTCGATGGTGATTAGACAAATTATATGTTACTAAATCGTAAATTAGAAAAGGTTTGGCTATACTACAGATATACAAACACCATCAGGAACACGCAAACATACTGCCACATTTTATATGGGTTGAAAGTCACAAACAAAAGTAATATTGCATATTATTTCATCAGGAAAGTAGAAGTTCACTATCATGCTGTTTGACCCTCATTACTCACTAGGTTACTAGATGGAAGTGCCATCTTATCAAACATTCATGGTTGAAGAAAGTGATTACGACGCACATACATGTTGTGTGCATGGTACTAAATGGTATGAATGCCATGTTGAACTTTTATACAGACAAAAGAAGAATACAAGCCTAAAACAAGCTTGTTAGCGGGGAATCGGGAGCAACTAATCCAGTGCAAGAGTGTTCTTACGACACACAGAAGGGCAGAAAAAAATACAGGAGAAGTACCTTGTAAATTACATAGTTAATGATGTGCTCCAACACTTTTCTTGTCTCTAAAGAAGTTAGCTGAACAAAAAATAGAGTCTGCGTGGAAAAAATAAACAATATTAAAGCTGATGCATCATAAATAATGGAAAGGCAGAAACATGATTGATTTATAGCTAAGTTGCAGCACCTATATGAAAAATGTAAAGGGGTTTTTGCAGTAGTAAAATAGCAACAAGATTTCGAATGTTAGTATTCATGTCGAAATCCACTTTGTATGGATACGCATAAGCCATGAAAAGCCTAAAGGTTGCCGTGCTGCATCCAGTAACCGATACTTCAGTTTTCAATGTTAAACTCATTTCTCCAGCCCGGTGAGCCAGCAGTACAGGCAACCGCTTTCATGAAAGAGTGACTAGCTTTGATGCTTCACGAATCACAAAAGATTCTAAACTCTGTTCTCCCGTATGGTGAGCCAACTGTTCAACCTCCTTTATGAATGGGAATAAAAATAAAGCAGCTTTTGTTGTACACCATGCAGCATGCATGGCAGAAATGTTTCTAGACATAGAAAATGCTTAAATAGAGCTGGAATGGGATTCAAAATGGCCCCTTTTGAGATACCTTCATACTATACAGTACAAATAACAAAATATTAACCCAGCCGGTACTCAAATCACAAAGTTTGAAAGGGTCAGGCCATCAAGATTACAAAAAAGCTTCTGGTGAGCAAATTATAATCCCTACAGCTGGCTTGATTCTAAGAAGTCAACTGTCGAAGACGATGTGTAGGGAACTAGCGATCATTCACGAAATCCTTATAAGAAACTCAACATACATGGCACAAATGGATCTTGACAGTTCAAAGATCTAACATAGTTCTTGCTCTCTCAGAGCCACTAAGCAACATATTCCACCCATAGATAGGAAAGTGCGAAAGCATCTTCCTAAAAACCTGTAACAGTAGCAGAAGCTTAAGGTTCATACTATCCATCCGACCATCCTTCATGAAATTGTACTCAGTATGGCCAATGATTTGATAATAAAGTGCTTCCACTACCCCTAGCATTTCTTTTTACTAATACACAAAAATATCAATTAGCATCCAAATACCATAGTAGTACTAGACAATGGTTAGCACCCTAGCAATCAAACAACAAAACATGTAGCTATCCAACTGCTGAGAGGAAAGTCCCATCCATACCAAGGACGATATGCATCCCATGACAATGACAAGCATCTGTCATTCAATTATATCATCTTACCTAGAAACCTCCGAAACACCCCCCCCACCCCACACACACATGATTACTTAACCTTAACTTCTACTAGCACGTGCATTTAGATTTACAGCATTCCCTTGAAACAGGAAATATTCACCAGTTCAACCAACATGTTGTTCATTTAAAACACTTGCACTCAGTCGAGGGGAATACTCCCAACTCTCTGATTAGGCAAGTTGAACAAACAGCACGAGGACCAACAGACTCCCGACAGAGGCTCTCTAATCAAATTTGGCACATTAAAACAATAACATGCAGGCCATTACAGCACTACTAAATAGCACGCTGCTAGCTAACGCAATCAGGCCCCTAGAACATGTAAAGCAGCTCAAAATTCACCATTAATACATGATATTACTGGTTACCGACTATGAAATGGTGTGCCAATAGATAAAATGCCATGAGAATCTAAATCGTGAATGATCTAGTATGCTAGATGAAATCTAATACTCAAGGATTGCCTTGTGCATATCAAAAAGTGCCCACCATACTATATGAAGGTTATAAATAAATTGCCAAATACAAACTAACCAGGGAATATTACCATACTAGATCAGCTGATAAAACCAGAAGCAATGCAGAGTACACACGGAAATATTTTGATGGAGTCGCTGAGGGAGAGGCATTGAGTTGCTCAAGACGTTCTCTGGCCAATGATTGAAACATCTGGATGTGACATGCATTTCAGTTAATGTGATTGGTAGAATGTCAACAAGCAGAAGTTGCAAGCAGTACCTTCAGTGAACAAAGAATGGCCAACCAAGTTGACCACAGGATAATTTGTGGAGAACTAGGAGGCACAACAAGTGGGAGAAAAGTTCCCTGTAACAGAACATTGATTAATTGTATCACAGAAGGCGTCCTTGTCATCTAATCAAATTACACAACACAAACATAAATAAATAATTTATTTATCTAAAGGAGCACCCACTATAGCTTAATATTAGGAATTGTGGATTGGTCACAGACCTCATTTACTGTAAGCTATGCATACAGCATTTACTCTCTCCGTTTCAAATTATAGGTTGTTTTGGCTTTTTCTAGATACATGGTTTTTTACTATGTATCTAGACATAGCCTATATCTAGGTGCATAGCAAAAGCATGGAGGGAGTAGAAGTCTAGGAGGGCATTTAGCATGTAACAAATGATTGCTTTGATTAATAAGCAAACCATTTAGTCATCATACTATCGTTGAAACTCACTTGTTTGTTTGTTTGTTTTTGTTGAAACTCATTGGTTGACAGCATGAACAATGAACAACAACAAGTGGTCTTTTAAATTCATCCAATCATGAAAGTGCCATGTTGGCCACTGGCACAGCCTCCAGAAAGCAATTTTGAGTACCAATTTGCATTGCCATGTATATCTTAAATCAAGTAAAACTCTATAATAATATGAAACCATCTTTCAGACAAATGCACTCATATTTTCAAAGCCAACCTATAGTTCAGAAAGATATTGCAAGCTAAAGTTTAAACACCTGCATGCATTCTAGGATGTCACCTTTATTTAGTGGCAATGCCTATATTCCTCTCAAGGTTACTACATAAGAAGCAATCAACAATAAGTTTTGCACATCAAATAATTTGTGAACCACATTGGTAAACCAACTGTAGTAATTTAATCCACCAGCTAATCACAGAAGAGGATATAGCAGCTTATCACCTGCTGCTTGCTTATAAGATTTTTGGAAATCAAGAAAGTCTGCACCAGTTTCCATTAGATGTCGCTGCCAGATGTCAAATAACTGAAACCCATGCACCATAATAGACTGCCAACAGAAGTTACATAAGATACGGCATGAGGAGATTCAGATGTATTAACTGTATGCAGTATGCATTTTGAAATTCAGAGTTTATGTTTGCTACATAAGAAGATTGAGTTGGTAATGGTGGGTTTGACCAGCTCCACCTTTGGGAATTTTACGTATCAATTTGCTATGCATGTCTATATAATGTGCTGGATGTGGGCAGATTATATGAATCTCTAAGGCTTCTGCTGAATGTTTTATATGTTTATTAAAATATAATAGTTGCAAATGATAAAAACTTTCAGACATAGTGGTTTATGTTGTAATAATTGTTTATTTGATGTCTGTACCAACAGAAGTTACAGATGAGCACCCAGCTAGTATTAATCAAAACCATGCTTTGATGATAAATGGACTAAAGGAATATTTTTCCAACAACCCTGATTGAATTACCTGCAGTGTATCAAAGGCAATGCTAAGCGGCTCAAAAAACAGGAGCCAAAATAACTTGTCAGGAACATCACCTTACGCTTGGAAATGTATTAATTGTTTGATGTCACGTTTCAATCCGAGAGATGTATAACTAACAGGAAATAAGCATGCACTCAAATATCATTCAACAGTACGCATACTCCGCCTCTTCATACAGCGATGCTAATCTTGCTGGATACATGCATTAGGCCAGATTCTGTGAAATTCAAGTACCAGCAGAACTACAGAACTGCCAAAGTTTGCAGTGGTAAATAAATTAGTTTCCCTCAGTTCCCCATCTGCCGCTCATCATATAGCTTCAGCCTGCAGGTTAAACTCTGCATGCCCAAATAAGAAAATACTTGAAGAAACAGGGCACCGCCGCCCGGAACACATGTATATCCCAAAACAAAGTTTATTCTGATGGTAATATATTTCTACATACACTAACCTACAGCATATCGAGCATGCTATTATACAACTATTGTTGTTATACAGACCAGTGGGAACAAAAATAAAGAAAAATCTTTATTACAGAACCAGAGAGTGTTTTTACACCCAGGCTCGCCTTTAACTATACAGACTTTTCTTATAAGCTTTTATAGCCAGTAAGCATCATACTTATATTTTGTATTGCCGACGGCTCTAC
>OAMR01000393.1:130970-162695 GCA_900205405.1 Echinochloa crus-galli | reverse complement strand
CTAACTAAATTTAACTTTTAGACAAGGAAAACTTATGGACAGCCTTCTCTTTGCTTATCGTCTGCTACCAATCTACGATGGATCCATTCATCATCTTTGGATGGAGACCATCTATACCAAAGAATTAATTCTTTTAGCGTGTGGAGTGATTGATCGAGCCGATAGAGTTAGCGGCGACGCGTTGATAACCCGTACTGGGTGCCATTGTCCGGTTGGAAGTCGAGAGACCTTTTGTCACCTGATGTAGCTTTTCATCTTGCAATACTGGTGAATGATGATGCTACCCGGCCTGATTTGATCCTCGAAAACAAGTATACAGCAAGTCCTAATACTACTTTTACGCTGAATTTGACTTGTGATTTCTATGAACTAATGGCAAATGAAGCGGCTTGATTCCAATCCTGATTCCTCGAGAAGAGGAGGAGAATCAGAGAGCGACGGCGGGCACACATGATGGCTCCCTGCAATTTCTAACGAAAAAGATAAAGTCTGAGAATGAAATCCTTGCGGCCGTCAGATTGGATTTACTCCCTCCGTCCCGTGAAGAGTGCAATTCTGAGATTAAAAAATTTTCATAAAAGAGTGCAATTCTAGCTGTAACTTACCGTCTTCTTTCTAAAATAGTAATTATCTACATGCACTAACAACCCGCATGCCTAACTTAGGTAGGACTGACACGGTTATGAAGGATAGTATGGTCATTTACCAACCACACTAATCTGAAAGGTAGTATGGTCATTTACTAACCACACTAATTTGTCTGAAAAAATATCATAATTGCATTCTTCACGGGACGGAAGGAGTAGACGTTGGCTGTGGGGCTCCAATATCCATCAATCCGACCTCGCCTTCGGGTGGCATTAGGATAAGGCATTGGTTGAACCGGATTGGATCGGCGGTTCGTCTAGAAAAACCAAAAACCGTAAACAATCAAACCGGGCGGTTTTTAAGCGAACTAACCGAAGAAAATCGGATAGCGTTTGGATAAGGCATTGGTTGAACCGTATTGGATCGGCTCATCTAGGAAAAACCAAAACCGACGGCCCGGCAAACCCCGCCCGTAGGCTTCCACTAAGCGCGCCCACTACTGCGCCACCATTTGCTTTGTGTTACATAGTAAAATTTAAATGTATTTGAACCGTCTCGCACCCACTGTTTAACGGTTAGACCAATAAACCACCAAACTGAGTATATTTTGATTTTTGGTCCGGTCCTAATAAAAAAACCCAAAATCTATCCGAAGAGGGCTCTCTGTTTTGCCGTAAGTCGAGACCCCCCGTAGATTCCGTAGGATCTTGCGAAAGCACGGAACGGCAGCGGCTCCCTACATCTCTTCGCACGCACATGGTAACCCCCGTCCATTTGTGTCATGGGCCCCACAACCAGGCCCCCAACCTTATCGCCTCTCACTGGCTCGCTGCTAGCTGCTCATCTTCTCCCTGCACGCCGTTCCTCGCCTCCCTCTCTCTCCCTCAAATCCATACCCGGGATCGACGAGATTTGCGGCAGCTGCATTGGGAGGCGGCATCTGGATGTCGGAGCTGGGCATGAGGCAGTGGAGGTGGAGGCCATTCTCCGTTTCGATTAGTCAACGGCGAGCTTCAGCGATGCGAGGGAAAGTGGAGGCGGAGCTTTTGAGGAGCCAGCGGCGATGGGGCCGGCAAATCCCGTGAAGGGCGACACGAGGACACAGGTTGAGGTGTTCGATGAGCGGAGGTCGTGGATCAAAGAAAGAAGGGCGACGAATCCGGCGAGCGGCAACACCAGGCCACATATCAGATCGATTGGGAGATTGACTTTTGGCGACTTCCTCCTTCCAGTTTCAGTTCACGTAGCAAATCAGCCCAGGTGCATTTTCTATTCCTATCTGTACAGGTCTGTAACTTCTCATGTACTCTAATCACGCCTATTTTGGCCATTGTTTGGTGTTACTTGTTCATTAGCTCAGAGAGTAGTCTAGGTTTTATGTTCATTTTGTTTCACCTCATTGTTAGTGTCAAATTTGGCTAGGCACTCTTTTGATCTGTATGCTCAACTGCCTATATGGCTTTATGACTGTGTAGTTGTATATGTCAGTATACATAAACTAAACAGAACTATATTAACTTCTCATGTACTCTAATCACGCCTATTTTGGCCATGGTTTGGTGAAATTGTACTCAGTATGGCCAATGATTTGATAATGAAGTGCTTCCATTACCCCTAGCATTTCTTTTTACTAATCAGCATCACTACCTAATACACAAAAATAACAATTAGCATCATCCCAAATACCATAATAGTACTAGACAATGGTTAGCACCCTAGCAATCAAACAGCAAAACATGTAGCCATCCAACTGCTGAAAGGAAAGTCCCATCCATACCAAGGACGATATACATCCCATGACAATGACAACCATCTGTCATTCAATTATATCATCTTACCTAGAAACCTCCGAACCCCCCCCCACACCCCACACACACATGATTACTTAACCTTAACTTCTACTAGCACGTGCATTTAGATTTACAGCATTCCCTTGAAACAGGAAATATTCACCAGTTCAACCAACATGTTGTTCATTTAAAACACTTGCACTCAGTCGAGGGGAATACTCCCAACTCTCTGATTAGGCAAGTTGAACAAACAGCACGAGGACCAACAGACTCCCGACAGAGGCTCTCTAATCAAATTTGGCACATTAAAACAATAACATGCAGGCCATTACAGCACTAATAAATAGCACGCAGCTAGCTAACGCAATCAGGCCCCTAGAACATGTAAAGCAGCTCAATGAGCTCGATCAGTCGCCTACACCACAACAATCCCATCTCCTTCATTGGAGCCCAGAAAGGTAGAAATCGTGCGCACGCGGCGCCCGTAAAACTACCTCAAATGGATGAGGAACAACGGAGCCAAACTCACCTTGAGCGCGAGGATGAGGACGAGGAACGCGTGCGCGGCCAGATTCGCCAGGAGCGCGACGGTGACCCGCGAGCGCAGGACGGCCCCGAGCCAGTCCCCATCCCCGCCCGCCCCGGCGTCGCCGTCGAGGAGCGAGGACGCCCACCACTGCAGCGCGGCGGCGCTGGCCGCCGTGGAGGCGGCCGCGACGTAGAGGCAGTTCACCGCCGCCATGCGCCGCGCATCGGTCGCCGCCGGAAAACGAGGCACCCGGACCGGACCCCTCTCTAGCCTGCCCTAGCGCGTAGGTCTCCGCGGCCGCTACCGATCCCGCGCGCGGGGCACTTTGCTTGGTGCGCGCGCCTCCGGCGCTTTATTCGCGTGGGGAGAGAGGAGAGGAGAGGGGAGGGGAGGAGGCGATGCCGCGAGCGATGGCGAGGCGAGGGGGCCGTGACGGAACGCGAGGCGAGGAGCAGGACGGTGGGAGGCGGAGAGGAGGGGGGACAAAATTATTGCGGCAGCGAGGGGGATATTTTTATTTTAGATTTTTTTTCTTCGGATCAGATTAATTACAGGATAGGTACTACGTACGTGACTCCGTAGACCAGGTTAGTAATCCAGGGTTAGCAGTATTTATTTGACGGGGTTTTATTTCCGGAGACTTTAGCGAAACGGTCCTCCCAACTACGCGTAATTGTGTTCATGCTCTCTCCTGGCCTTTTCGCTACGCAGGCATCCGCACGGAGTAAGTCCTGTGTAGAGAAAGGTGGTTTCCGTAAACCTGGCACTTCTAGAAGGCGTTACCGGTACGGCGCGCGCGTGAGGCGGGCGCGGGGTCTCGTCGTGTGGGCCCCGCGCGTCAGCGGGTGCCGGAAAGGAGAGTTTGGTAGGTGGTGGAGGCCGTGGGGGAAGCCATGGCAGTGGCACGGTGGGTTCGGGGGCACTTGTCGAGCCGTGACCGCCTGACCGGGTCCGGCCGCCGCGCGCGCGCCGACGCACGCGGAAACTTTTGTTCCGGTCCCTCGTTTGTTGGGGCGCTTTTTCTAATGACACGTCAGAGTGAACGAACGGATAAAGCTTGTGTGTGTTTGATCCGAGAAGAAATGGCCGACGAAAGGAACTAGGAAGAACAGCGCGCTAACGCCGCGCCTGTATATAAGCCTTTGTACGCAACAACATTGGCATAGAGTGAAAAGTGAAGCACGATGCAAAACTAAACCTAGAAGCATTACGGCACGGACAGCTGCACGCAACGTCGCCAATTGAAAAAAGACGATACATTGCACAGCAAGTACATTCTTGGACTACAGCTCGCAGCTAAGTAAATAGTACGGAAATCGAACGTATAACCATGGTAGAGAAATTAGCATACATCAAACATAATAAGCTCATGGTGACACAACACAACATATAGGCACGGAGTAAGGTGTATGTCCAAGTTTACAGAAATCATATTTATTCATAGAAACCATCGGAACTAAATTGAAAGCCCCCCCGAAAACACAATATGCAAGTTAAGGATTTTAGAACGCCAATCACTCGGGAACAGGCGTACTGATAGACGTGGTAAAATCCAACCGAGGCATAGATCCGGTGGACATCAGAACATTTCTTGGCTGTCCTGTATATCCATCGGGCTCCAACTTCCCTCTTGTGCCAGCATTACTGTGGATATATTATTTTACGTAGTTTGGAAATGGACTTCAGAAATAAGCAGTAACTGAATGTAAGGAAGACCTTCACAGTTGTTCTGGAAGCACATCTCTGTACATTAGATTGAACCAAACAGAGTTAAATTATGCATGTAAATAAAAAGACAAATTCTTAATAAACAGGTTGCCAACATAATATACATAGTGATCACTGAGAAATGGAAGCCAAATAAAGGAAGAATCAAATAGTTAACAAAAAATATTTCTTTTCGTAGAGCATTCAGTCTAAATGGAGCTAATCTATGTAGACTAAATTTATTAGTCTATCAGTTAATCAAATGGTACGCAAAATTCGGTGCAGCACTGACTAACTGAATTTGGACAGGAAACAAATGTATTCTATCAGAATCTGTTGCAGAGCTCGCGTATTTGTTGTATGCACTCATATTAGTTTTCCACATTAGGTACGTATTCGCCAAATGATTGAAAAAAAGGCAGGTGTGTTTCCCTTTCTAAATAATTAGTGTCTCGGGTGAACCAGGAATACCCACTACCGGAGAAAGGTGCATTTGCACTGGTTGGGAAGCCCCTTTAGCACTGGGTTTCCCAATCGGTGCAATGTTTCCGAGGCTAAAGGTGTCACCCTTTAGCACCGGGTTAAAAAAATATATGCGTGTCGTTGCGGAGATTCGAACTCAGGACCTCTTGGCTCGCGCGTACCCACCTAACCATCTCAACTATGCAGCACATGTGATGGTGTAGCATATACTTTTCTTTTGAAGTAGCATGTGACCCCCCTTTAGCACCGGGTTCGTATTACGAACCGGTGCTAAAAGGCCTTTAGCACCGGGTCGTAACATGACCCGGTGTTAAAGGGTGACCCTTTAGCACCGGATGGTGTTACGACCCGGTGCTAAAGTGTCTCCGAGGGTACCCAAATTTAACACCCGGTGCTAATGCACCTTTAGCACTGGGTTCAAATGGCGCCGCGGCCTATGAGGGGTGCGGATGTGAGTTTTTCTGGTAGTGACGGAATGAATGCTATGTCATGTCAGAATGAAATGGCAAAACAAAGCATATTTCCTTTGCAAAATATTCGATATCAATGGATCCTAATCTATTGTAGGGTAAATTTACCTCAGTGCACCCTGACTAACTGAATTTGGACAGAGGATTAATTTGACAGCCAAACTTTACACTCTGTGCATTGAGGGTGTAAATTCCATATGGTCAGTAATACATAGTATGTAGACATATTGTATAATGTCGTACCTTGTTAATTTTTTTTGGAAAAGATGCCCACATTGATCAGAACTGTAAACAAAAGGGAATGATCAATATTTGCAATCAACAATTTGGCAGTTGAGAGCCAACTAATCCAATGCAAAACCGGGCTGATGTAGAGCCAACTAATCCAATGCACATCTAATTGTATTCTTTTATTGATAGTATAAGCCCCACCAATACAGTACTAATTCATAAAACACAAGTTATTTGTCAGTACATGTAAAGAAACAATACTTTCTCTATGGAACCAGTATGCATCATCTGAGCAATATGTGGGCGCTTATGAGAAGGAATAGACATGTTACTAAACTTTTGACTGCCTGCGACCAGTTATATAGATGCAGCGAAGGGACCTAGTGCCTCCCCTGGTGTTCAGAGCATCCTGTTAGGACTGTTATAGCATCTGTGGAGCAGGAAGTTTTAGTGGGCATCTCAAACCCTTTTGTCAGCTGTAAATCACATTACTTACTGATGGTCGACTGGGTGATAAACTGACCAGGCATTAATGACTTGGGAGTACTGAATGTAATAGGCAAAAACATCTTTCAGCTCTGGCATGAATATTGTATATGTAGTTGTTTACAATCTGGCCTTCTGTACATTCGCTCAGCAGTCAGTAAAGCGACAGATAGCAGTTGTGGCATGAAATGTAGCAGATACAACAACAAAATCATATATAGTCCTTATATCAGCAATTCAGCTTCAGAATCAGATAGCAGGAAGTCCATCAGTTAAATCCATTATTAATAAGAAGGCAAGAAGCATACAAACAAATGTGGTCCAAAGTCCCCATTAAGTCATTAGTTCTGGTTCACTTAGCCTCATAATTCATTAAAGTATGACAAATCTTTAATATCCAGAGTTAAAACATGGGTTAATTGGATATATGCCATTACAATTTTCACTTTTCGGACATATGCCATTACAATTCGCGTATTCGCAAATATGCCATTACAATTCTTACATACTTTGAACCGTGCCACTATATACGTCTTTGATTCCTTTAGATCCGTCTTTGATTCCCTTGGACCCACCGTATTATCGTATGGTCTAAGATACCCCTGCTACTTCTCTCCTCTCTCCCTCACTGACGTGTAGGCCCCCACCTATCTCCTTCATCTTCTCCATCCCATCCACCTTCTCAGCAGCACGGGACGGCGCGGCAGAGCGCCCGCGCCGGCGGCAGGGCAGCTCCGCCCGGTGGAGCTCGCGCCCGCGGTGACGGAGCAGCGTGCCCGCGCAGGCGGTGGAGCTCACTCTTGCGGTGGCGGCGCAGCGTGGCCGCTGCTCTGCCGGCGGCGTGGCAGCTCGCGCCTGTGGTGGCGGAGCAGCGCGACGGCGGCGCAGCTTGGCCCCGGGGAGGTCGCGCCCACGGCGGCCGCCGCAGCGAGGCGGCGGAGCTCATGGCCGCGGCGGCGGGGAAGCTCGGCGGCAGGGCGTGGCAGCACGGCGGCGGAGCGCATGGCCGCGACGGCGGGGCAGAGCAGCGCAGCGGTGGCGCAGCTCGGCCCCGGGGAGGTCGCGCCCACGGCGGCAGAGCAACGCAGCGGCGGAGCTCATGGCCGCGGCGGCGGGGAAGCTCGGCGGCGGGGCGCATGGCCGCGACGGCGGGGCAGAGCGGCGCGGCGGCGGGGCAGCGCGGCGGCGGAGCAGGGCGGCAGCGGGACGGCGTGACGGTGGAGCACTGCAGCGGCAAAGCAGCGCGGTGGCGGCGCACGCTCAAGGTCGGCCACGGCGGCGCACGTGAGCGGCCGGAATTGGGGAAGAAAGGAGGAAGAAGATGGTTCAGTGGGGTATTTTGGTCCATACGAAAATACTAGAGCCTGCGTGTGGGTCCGGAAGCATCAACTACGTATAAAATGGCACATCTCAAACAAACAACGAATTGTAATGGCATATTTACAAATACGTGAATTGTAATGGCATATGTCCGAAAAGTGAAAATTGTAATGGCATATATCCAATTAACCCTTAAAACATTGCTCATTGGAATTATCCTAGGCTACACACTTCACACATTCTTCTTGCACAAGATTGGATGGATAGAAAAAGAGAGGTAAGGATAGTTAATCACTTACGGAGTAGTACATCTGATTTTCATGGAGCAAAAGCCTGAAGCTGCGTCTCGCACAGGGCAAACCAACTAATACGCATATCGATTATCAATTTCTGTAGGCTTGAAATTGAACATGTGGAGATGGCTCCCCAGCGTGTGTACCTGCGAGGGGCAAGGGGCGGCGCGGGGAAATTTGGACAGGAAGGCCAGGGGCGGCGTCACGGAGAGGAGGGAGTGGACGGAGGCGATGGGAACGCACCTGTGAGATCAACACGGAGCCGCGCAAGGACCGCCGCTGCCATCTCGTGCCTCGGCAAGTGATTAACCTCGCACGGGTGGTTGGTCCTGAATCGCCGGCATCCACGCGCGGTTAGCGGTGACCGTCGCCGACGGCGGCGGCGAGCCATCGGAGTTGGCGAGGGAGACGAACAGGATAGAGGAGCAGGCAGTCGTCATTTTTTGGCTAGATGCGGAGGCGATTTGTTCGACGGGGCTGTTGAGGATTAGGGAACACGGCCCCATGGATGGATGAAGGGACGTTGCTCGTTTTTATAAGCAAAGGATAGCGGACGCGGTTGGTGGTGAGGACGGCGGCGACGCCACGGCGCAGGCACACGCCCACGCCACGACGGCGGCGGCACCACCCGCAGTTCCTAGCGGTGGCGGCCGGCCGGCCGACACCGACGGCAGTGCGGCCGCGCTTCGCGTGGCAGCGGCGGCCCCGGTGAGCTCCAGCGCGGCGCATCTGCGGAGGCAGCCGGTGGACCCCGGCGGCGGCGCAGGCCCGCGGCCGCCCGGCTGCGCGGCGGCGACGACGTCCGGCCGGGCCCCGTAGGAGGAGGTGAGCCCGACGGGCGGGCGGCGCGGCGACCCGGCCGGACGGGCCTCGCAGCGGCGGCGGCGCAGGAAAAGGCGAGGAGGTGAGCCGGGCGCCGCATCGACGCCAAGCTCGCGGCCGACCCAGCCGCCAACGCCACCGCCGCGTTCGCCTCTGCGGCCATCACCGGCGGCGGCAGCGGTCTCCTCCGGCGGCGCACACCGTCCTTCCGCTGCGGGAGTACCCCGGGGATGGTAACCGGCGCGGGTACACAAACCGTGTCGACGACGGCACCGCTCGCCTCCCGCACGTCCCCTCCTCCTTCTGCGCCGGCCCCTCCCGCGAAGCGCCGGCGGCCTTGGTGGGCACATCTGTGGCTGCGGGGGCCCGGTCTCTCCGAGCGGGACCGTTGAGGCGTCCGCGCGCTGGTTGCCAGCCCGCCGTCGTTGGAGTCGTGGCCGCCGTGCAGCACCGATGACGCGGCCGGGTCGGCGGCCGTTCGGTCGTCGGCGGATGAGGAAGGAGAGGAGCAAGGAGAGGTGCGGCGCCGGCGAGAACGAAGGAGGAGGAAGCGGCGGCGGAAGAGGGGAAGGAGGAGAGATAGGCGGCGAAGCAATGGGATGAGGTGACGGCGATTTACTCGGGAGACACGGAGGAGGCTGACGCATGTGCTGTCCGTGTGGGCCCTCTCCGTAGGACGCACGCCTCCTACCGATGGACGCCGCGTGTCGACGCAGGCACGCGTCGCTCGCCCACGCGCAGAGGCCGCGGATGGCCCGGAAATCTTCCGGGGAGGGAGGGGCTCCGTGCTTTCTTTCGATTGTATACTCTAGGCCCAAATTCACAACGAAGAAGAGGGAGAGGGGAGAGAGAACGAACACAGAAAAGTATGGGTGATCCTAGTACATGGCTAGATTAGCTCACGCATTAAGCCCTGTTTTATTAAGCGACTTAGATTTTGTTCCGTGCTTTGTTTAGACTCGCAGACAATTATTTTTCTAAGTATAAATATATGTCTATGGTGCTGTATCTTAGAGTACTGTGCTACCTAAATTTAACTTGTAGACGAGAAAAACTTATGTACAGCCTTCTATTTGCTTATTCTGTTATTCTCTGTTGTCTAGGTAATGTATTAACGTTGATGTGCTTGCGCCTACTCTATATGCTCCACTATCTTCTTTTCTAACGGAGGCACGCGCTACTGATAACTAATCATAAACTCAAAGAGAACGTTGATAAAGAAAAGGATAAATGCTCCGCTGCTTACAGTTTAAATTATATTCTAGTTATGACTCTGCACTCTCTTTTTCGACTTCACACCCACTTTAATAAAAATCAATATTGTGTTTTTTCTTTCGCTAATTTTGCCAAAGAGAAACCGATGCATTGATGACTTAGTCAAAAGTCTCAGATGCAACGATGTAAGGTTGAAAACTAAATGGCCAGGGTACAATTAAAAAGCCATTTTTTATTAAAAAAGAAAGAAAGAAAGCCAGGTTATGACAACCATGCAAATCAGCAGAAGTCCTATAAATGAAACATCTACTACCAATCTACCATGGGTCCATCCTGTTAATATGTATAGTAGCTTTCTATATTTCAGCCAAGAGGTGAGGGTACTTCTTGAAGCACCGCTCATTAGGATGATTCTTCCTACCATAGTGGCTGCAAGGAGTGCCTTGAGAGTTAACTGGCGCTGCAACTGGAATAGACAGTGGAGGAACAGCTAGCACTGAATGCTGAGATATAGATGCAGTAAGGGTCTTGAGACGTGTCTCCTCAGCCATGAGAGCTGACAATGCCTCAGACATTGTGGGAAGTGTAGGTCTTCCCAAAAGCTGAACACGAATGGGTTCAAGTTCGGACTGCAGACCCATTATAAAATCAAACATGGTATTTTGCTGATCATATTTGTCTCTGGCAATCCAAGATGGGAGACAATCCTTGCATAAGGAAGAAGGTTTAGGTACCATGGAGTCAAGTTGGCTAGATAGCTTAGTGAAGGCACTGTAATACTCCTCAACTGACATATCTTGCTGCTGAAGATGATGAAGGTTCTGATGAATTGAATACGGAAGAGCTGAGCTGCTTTGCTGATAGCGACTTTTGAGATAGTTCCACATTTCTTTTGCACTGTTATGATCCTCTAGACATGAGCAGATCAATACTCATACAGATGGCTGCCATCACATGATCATCATCAAGGCTCCAAGCTTTTGCCTCTTTATCATTAGCACCAGATGTGGCTGTTGGTGGATCATCAGTGAGATGTGAAGCAAGACCAACAGATCGTAGCAACATTTTGAGAGAGAAAGCCCAATCTCTATAGTTGGAGCCAGTGAGCTTCACATCCATGACTGGTGCCCCAAAGGAAACAGGTGCAAGAGTGCTAGAGGGTGCAAGGGAGGTAGAAGGGGCGGCAGCTGACCCCATGATAGCAGCAGAAAAAGCCCCTGTGTAGACAGGAAGGAGAGGAAAAGGGCCACCTCAATCGGCAACGGGATAGAGAGGAGCGCCGCTTCGACCAGCAGCACAGAGGGATGGCGCTGCCTCGACCGGCAGCGCAGAGGGAGGGCGCCGCCTCAACCGGCAGCGCAGACGCAGAGGGGCGCCGCCTCAACCAGCGGCACAGAGGGACGCCGTGGCGCAAGGGAGGGTGAGGCCCCAGCCTTAGGGGTGGGCGTCGCAGCAACGAAGGAGAGGCACGCTCAGGATCTGGTCAGCAGCAAGACATGTCAGTTGAGGAGTATTACAGTGCCTTCACTAAGCTATCCAGCCAACTTGACTCCATGGTACCTAAACCTTCTTCCTTATGCAAGGATTGTCTCCCATCTTGGACTGCTAGAGACAAATATGATCAGCAAAATACCATGTTTGATTTTGTAATGGGTCTACAGTCCGAACTTGAACCCATTCGTGCTCAGACATTGTGGGAAGTTATGTATAGTAGCTTTCTATATTTCAGCCCATGTAGGCCATATGGCCCTTTAGGCCCATACATTGTATATGTAACCCTATCTCACATGAATATGAGTTATTTGGTCACTCATCTCTAACATGGTATCAGAGCCATGGCTCTCCCCACCGCCGCCACTGTCATCTCCACTTGCCGCCGCCGGCGAGGCTGCTGCTGACCAGGGGTTGTTTATATGCAGAATGTTTATATGCATCCACCACCAGGGGTTGAGGTCCCTCCTGGACATGTTTGTCACCTTCGGCGTGCTCTTTATGGCCTTAAGCAAGCACCCCGTGCTTGGTTTGAGCGTTTCAGTTCAGTTGTTACTGCTGCTGGTTTTACTCCCAGTAAACATGATCCGGCTTTGTTTATTCACATTTCTCCCCGTGGTCGCACTTTAATTCTGCTTTATATTGATGACATGCTGATCACTGGGGACGATCCGGACTACATTACCTTTGTTAAAGAGCGCCTTTGTGACCAGTTCATGATGTCTGATTTGGGCTCCTTAAGCTACTTTCTGAGCATTGAGATTGCCTCCAATGTTCATGGCTATTATCTCTCCCAGTCCAAGTATATTCAAGATCTCATTGCTCGTTCTGGTCTCACAGATGCTCGAACTGTTGCCACTCCTATGGAGCTTCATCTTAATTTGAAACCATCAGATGGTGTTCCTCTTGAGGATCCGACAAGGTATCGTCATCTCGTTGGTAGTCTTGTTTATCTTACTACCACCAGACCGGACATCGCCTATGCAGTTCACATTCTCACTCAATTTGTCAGTGCACCGACCACAGTTCACTATGCTCATTTACTTCGTGTTCTACGATATCTGAGGGGAACAATCTCCCGTTGCCTCTTTTATGCCACGTCAAGTCAGCCAATGCTTCATGCCTACTCAGATGCTACTTGGGCCAGTGA
Source organism: Echinochloa crus-galli (assembly GCA_900205405.1). Taxonomy (NCBI): domain Eukaryota; kingdom Viridiplantae; phylum Streptophyta; class Magnoliopsida; order Poales; family Poaceae; genus Echinochloa; species Echinochloa crus-galli. The sequence goes on along the minus strand of OAMR01000393.1, from coordinate 150,120 downwards.
TCAAGTTGATCGAAGATCTGTTACTGGTTACTGTATTTTTCTTGGTGGCTCACCAATTGCATGGAAGTCCAAGCGGCAAACTGCAGTTTCTCGGTCTAGTGCCGAAGCTGAACTACGAGCTCTTGCTACCACAACTGCAGAAACTATTTGGCTTCGTTGGCTGCTGGCTGATTTTGGGGTTACTTGTGCTGATCCTACCATTCTCCGGTGTGGCAACACTAGTGCTATTCAGATTGCCAACAATCCTGTCAAGCATGAACTCACTAAGCATATTGGTGTTGATGCCTCTTTCATTCGCTCCCATTGCCAGCAATCTACTATTGATCTTCAGTACACACCTTCTGAACTTCAACTTGCAGATTTCTTCACCAAGGTTCAGACTAGGCACCAACATGATTTTCATATACTCAAATTAAATGTGTCTGACTCAGATTCTTCTCAGTCACCTTTAGTTTGAGGAGGGATGTTAGTATGTATAGTAGCTTTCTATATTTCAGCCCATGTAGGCCATATGGCCCTTTAGGCCCATACATTGTATATGTAACCCTATCTCACATGAATATGAGTTATCTGGTCACTCATCTTTAACACATCCATCATCTTTGGATGGAGACGATCGATACCAAAGAAATTCTTTTAGCGTGTGGAGTAATTGATCAAGCCAATAGAGCCAGCGGCGGCGCGGGGATACCCTGTACGTGCCATCATCCGATTGGAAGTCGATAGGTTGATGAATACAGCAAATCCTAAATACTACTTTTATACTGAATTTGACTTGTGATTCTTTTTTTAGAACAATTTGACTTGTGATTCTATTAACTAATGGCAAATGAAGCAGCTTGATTCCAATCCTGATTCATGAAGAAGAGGGAGAAGAATCAAAGAGCGACTGCGGGCGCACATGATGGCAGCCTGCAATTTCTAACCAAAAAGATAAAGTCTGAGAATGAAACGCTTGTAGCCATCAGATTGGATTTCGACGTTGGATGTAGGGCTTGGATCTCGCCTACGGGTGGCGTTTGGATAAGGCATTGGGAAAGGGTTCAGCCGTTCAGGTTATGAGAAAAATAAGAAGAGGCGGGTTAGGATTTGGGCTTAGGCTATATAGTGGAACTCACCGAAAAATAAAAAATACTATCTTTATCCAATGTTATTTTCTATTCTAGGTCTTGTTTAGATTCCGAATTGGAGACGATAAAGTTGGCAAAACGTTATAAATATGTCATTGTAGCATTTCGTTTGTATCTGTGAATAATTGTTCAAACATTGATTAATTATACTCATCTTGTAAAGTACAACAAAACTGTACAATTAATTTTTAATTTTATTATTTAGTATTACATACATGTGCCGATATTTTAATGTAATTGATTTTTTTTACCTAGTGGAATTTGAGGGCTTTTTTAACTAAAAACAAGGCCCTAAACTGCCCTATGGCCCGTTTGTATGTATGTATTGGGGCCAAAGTATTGGTATTAGAATTGGAGCCCGCAAGCAATTCAGACCCCTCCTCCTCGGTTTTGCGCGGTATTGGCTTCCCCTCCAGCCCTCTCCGCTCTATCACTCCGTGAAAAAAAAGGCTCGGTGCCACCGCTGAAGGAGCGAGGCGACGGGACCGCGACGCGAAGGAAAGGCCGCCGTCACCGCAGGTTCTCTCTTGCCCACTTCCTCGTCGCCGGTCTTCTTCCTGAAAGTGCATCTAGGCACTTATATGTTTTGGTGATTTTGGATGACAACATGATTTGTAATTTAACTTGTTTGCTTAAGTATATGAGCAGGGTTTCATTCATATGGATGTTCATGTAATATATTTATTGTGAAGAATGTGAGCTCATTGTTAGTACAAATGACATGAATGCAAACAAGTGATTGTGATCCCATGCAACTAAGCAATACAACGACAAGTGAATAGAAGTGACAAATGAGACATGGCTTTATGCAAATCGGTTGGTCTCATCTATAGGATACTTGTCAAAGGTTAATGGGACAATTTAATTGAAGAAATTGGGATTTCTTTTAGCTTGATCCATGGCTATTGTTAGAATCAAATTGAGACATAATTACTATGGTAAACATGTGGTCTCAAGTGCATGGAAGCTCATGGACAAGTTATTTACCAAAGACAACATACAAGACAATATTGAAGATATTTCAAGCTAATCGAAAACATGGATTTCAATTAGGTATTCATGATGATGCAATACAAAGTGGATCTCAATGTGGCTAGATATGGTGAAAGAGATTGAGTTAGATGGCAGTGTCCAGGTACCAAGTAAAGAGAAGGACAAGTTGGTCTGGTAGCCGAGGGACTTTGCTAGGGTGAAGACTAGCATCATAGTTGGTTCTCTATGCACTAATCAAGCCTTACCAAGTGAAGCTATACAATGCATCTAATTCTTTATTGATCATATATTGGAATGGCTTATGAATTGGTCCATACTCTTGGAAATTCTAAGCCCACCGGGTTGTTTTAGCGGATGCTTTGCCGCTGGGTTGTACCTCTTGGGTGGATGCTTTGCCACCGGGTTGTTTTAGCGGATGCTTTGCCGCTGGGTTGTACCTCTTGGGTGGATGCTTTGCCACCGGGTTGTTTTAGCGGATGCTTTGCCGCTGGGTCGTACCTCTTGGGTGGATGCTTTGCCACCTGCTGCTTGATTCTGGCAGATGCTGCCGCCGTGGTACTTGGTGCTGGTGGATGCTTGGCCACCTTGCTGCTTCAGCGGATCTTTGCCGCTCAGGTCGTGGAAGTCGGGTGGATGCTTTGCCACCGTTCGTGCTGTCGGATTGCTCAGGCGGATGCTTTGCCGCCTCGGTGTTGGTCTTCAGGTGGATGCTTACTAATCAAGCCTTACGAGTGAAGCTATGCAATGCGTCTAATTCTTTATTGATCATATATTGGAATGGCTTATGAATTGGTCCATCCTTGGAAATTCTAAGCCTAGCTCAAGATTGGATTTGCTCAAGCAAGAAAAGAATGTTGAAGCCTTCAAGGTTGAGAATGATCAAGTATGGCATCAATGAAGAAATGGAAGCTCAAGTGGAAGATTTATTTGCTATTTATTTTCTTGAGTTTAGGAAATCTTACTATCAAGAGGGATGCAACACTAGTTGATTGACAACACCAAAAGTGCTCATAGGTCAACCCATGTGAGATAGCCTTGAGAGAAAAAATACCTTGGGAACTTAGTGTGCTGCCTCGACCCAAACCGGTCTGACCGGTTTGGGAAACCGGTCTGACCGGTTTGGCATCTGGCGGCCCAACGGCTATTTTGGTTTGAAAACTGGTCTGACCGGTTTGGGAAACCGGTCTGACCGGTTTCCAATGGCTATAACGGCTAGTTTGGGATATTAGGGTATTTATACCCCTTGGCCCTCTCCTTTGAGGGCTGCTGGTTCATTTGTCTTCCTTGGTCGTCCAAAGCCTTTCCAAGCACCAACAAGCTCTCCCCAAACCTCTCTTTATGAGAGTTGATTGATTTGTTCATATCTTTGGATTTGGGTTGAGGGATATATTGTGTGTGAGCTAGAGAAAGCTTGAGAGAGCTATTTGCAACAGTAAAGAGTGAATCCATAGCTTGAGCACTTCCGGTGAAGTCTAGCAACCTTTAAAGCATTTGTTGCTCTTGGAGGTGAAGCCTCCTAGACGGCTAGGCGTCGCCGGCGAGCTACCTTGTTTGTGGTAAGCCACGGATTGTTTGTATAGACCGGCCTTGCCTCCCTCGTGGAAAAGGGCCACAAGCTAGTGGAACCGAGGAAAGTGGCTTGGAGTGGATAAGCCCGTCTTTCGTAGGCCCTCAACGGAGAGCAGGATTCACCTTGTCTTTGTGATGGCCTTTGTGGCATTGGTGAATCCGAACTTCGGGAAACAAATCATCGTGTCTCTCACGGTTTGCCTCACAAGTTCAATTCTAGCATTTACATTTACTTCCGCTTCTATCTACTTGGTTGTGCTCAAATTGTGTGCAGGGGCTTTGTGAACCTGCTAGAAATCTTCTAGAGAAGCTCTATACCAAGTTTGGTTTGTGCTAGAACTTGTAGAGGGGATAATTGCATAATTATGTGTTTCCGCCCCAAACCAGTCTGACCCGTTTGGTAAACTGGTCTGACCGCTTTTCTATTGAATTTGAGTTCCCGTGCGGTTTTGGAAACCGGTCTGACCGGTTTCGGTACTAACAGTGGAAAAATTTTTATTGAGTGCAGATTTACCTATTCATCCCTCCTCTAGGTGACATCAAGGTCCTTTCACTTCCTCCCCGCCGGCCTCCTTCCTCCAAACGCTCCTTGCCCCCCTTGGTGCCGTGGATCTGGGAGGAGCGCGTGCCTCCGACGAGCTGCGCCGCTGCGCCCCTCCTCGGTCGAGCCGCGCCGCTGTACCCCTCCATCGAGCCGCCGCTGCGCCCCTCCTCCGTCGACCCCCATGTCCTTCGCGTCCGGCCACCTCCTCTTCACCGTGCGGCAGGCCCTCCTCTTCTTCCTCGCGTCCGTCCGCCTCCTCTTCACCGCACGGCAGGGCTCCTCCTGTTCTTCCTCAAGTCTGTGCGTGACCCAATTTCAATGCCATCCCTTTGTACATCCAAACGGTAATTGAATTGGGATACTTTATAGGATTCAGAAAGGCAATGTAACGGTCATCCAAACAACTGATTTGGAATTGTGCCCATTTCAATTTCATGGCTGATTTGGCATTGAAGCCAATTCAATGCCATGTCATCCAATATCGACGTCTAAACGGAGCCCTAATAATATCTAAACATCGTACTCTCAGGCCTTGTTTAGATCCCAAGTTTGGCCACCCAAATTTGGGAGTATGAAGTCACGTCGTAATCATTGTGTCACTGTAGCATTTCGTTTGTATGTGTAAAAAATTATCAAAAACTAATATTTAGGCTTAAAATGTTCGTCTCGCAGAGTACAACAAAACTGTGCACTTAGTTTTTTATTTTATCTATATTTAATACTTCATGTATGTTATGATATTTTAATGTGATGAAGAATTTTCTTTTTTATAGTGAATTTGGGGTGTGCAAATTTGGGAACTAAATAAACAAAGGCCTCATTGGCCCTGTTTAGTTTCCTTCAAAAGGCAAAATTCCCTCAAACTTTCTTTCTCCAAACTTTACTATTCACTATCACATTAAATATCTCTCCTCATGCATGGGGTACTAAACGTAGGTAAATAAAAAAACTAATTGTATAGTTTTGATGTACACGACGAGACGAATCTTTTAAGCCTAGTCAGGTCATGGTAGGACAATATTTACCACAAACAAACGAAAAGTGCTACAGTACACTACAGTATTCGATGTGACATTTTCACTCAACTTCACTTTCGCTTCTTTTCGAGGAACTAAACACCGCCATTGTCCCAGCTCTCGTTTCCCGCGAACCAAACGCCACCTCGGGGGTTCCCGCCCAAAGCCCTCCAAACCTCAAACCGCTCCTCGCTGCTGTCGCCGCCGCCCGACGCCTTCCCCTTTCGATGGACGCCGACGACGGGAGTGCCGCCGCCTCGCCTCTGGACGCCGTGGCCGCCGCCTTCGGGTCCCGCGTCGAGGCGCTTCAGGACCTCGTCCTCGCCCGCAGTAGTACGCCTCTCCTCCCCGAACCCCCGTTCCCTAAACCCTAGCTGGGCACTGAGTACTGACCCGGACCCTATCTCCCACCACCCGTTCGCAGTGTTCCCCGCAACGGCGTTGCCGGACCTCGCCTCCGTGGACGCGTCGGTGACGGCGATGGAGTCGCAGGTGCAGGCCATCCGCCGCCAGATCCAGGAGGAGCTTGACGCCATCCCCAAGGTCAAGGTAGGGGTTCTGCGCTCGATTCGCCGCGGGAATGCCGGGGGTGGTGCTTCTTTGAGCCTCCATGAGCCACCGGATGCTGATCCGCCGGTTGCTTTAACAAAAGCCAGAATGGGGGCAAATGGCGGCGTCTTGTTTAGACTCTAGAATGGGGATTTCTTAGCATTTCTATTTGGATGAATAATAGGTTCAACTCTCAGGTTCGTGTCTGTAAAATGGCAGAAATGGGGTCTTGATTAGCAACATTTTCTGTGCCTGGAGAAATAGTTGCAGGAGTTGGCCTGTTGGGGAAATGGATATATCCTCTGTCTCTTCTGGTTATTTTCTGCTTGCTCCTAGCATCTGAAACCGGTTTATGGTTGTTTTCTCATTGTTGACTTCATTAAATCCGAATGCAGAAGTTTATCAACCGGTCCTTGAAGCAGCAAGAGAAGCTGCAGCACATGATTGCCAACTTACCTTCCGGGATGCATGAGGATGTCTTTGCAACACATCTGGAACAGAGCTCATCAAGGTATTTGGTGAATATGGTCATATCTTTTGTTTGTGCCTTAATTTGGCAGTAACAACATGCCATTTGTGTCCCAGGATGCTGCCTGAGTGCTTCAATTCCAGCTCATCTGTTCCTGAATATAATGAATGTGAACTGAGGATTAAGGAGGAGCCAGTTGCTGCTCCCAAGGTAAAGCTACTTAATCTTGTGTGCTATTCTGAGATTCTAGCTGCACCTCTTTTTCATGAAAGCTGTAGTTGTTGGCTGAGCTGATGCTTTCTTTGATTGCTGAGTAGAAAGGAAGAGCACCTGCACCTCGCTGGTACATCTCAACAGAGGAGCTTGATTCATTGTCATCGTTAGTTTTCAGTCGCAGCCTTTTCCTTTCTCTGATCATTTGAGCGGCTGTTATTATGACTGGATATGAAATATGTATTCTGTTTCTCATTGCAGGTACATGAGGGGAAGACTGACATTGGAAAAGGTTAATATCGCAATTAATGAAGTGGCTTCATATGCAGATGCCAATGCTCATCTTGTGACATGCCCTAAGAAAAAGGTTTGTTTAATATCATTCCACCTTCTGCCAGTGGCATCTGTTTTTATTTTACGACTGGCTGTTTACTATGCTGTCAATGTTCTTGCAGTTGTCAGAAGATATGTGGGATAAAGCTTTGGTTAGCCCAATCTAGATGCCATCAATCTGATTCATTTCCTCATTTTATTCAAAAATTCATTCATTTGGATATTCTATTCAGGAGCTAAGGGACATTGCAGCGACTGAGGTAGTAAAAGGGAAGCATTTCTTCTTGGAAGGCGACATAAAAGGACCTGGTCTAAAACTTGACAACACGGGGAAAGCTATTCTTACAGTAAGTGTATAAAACTTTAGCTACTTGCTGTAACAATACATAGAGCATGTGGCCATGATACTTTCTTTATCATTTACATCACTGAAGACGATTAATGATGGAACATTTGGCCTTCACGCAAGCTGTCCTTGTGAAATATATTTCATTCATCATTTTGAATGTATATAACCAAAAAAATGTCAATAATCTATAACTATAACAATCTCAATAAGAGACATAGGCTAATACACTTTTACATTGAGCATCAGATGAACAAATACACAATTATAGATTTCTTATGGCTTCATACAAAGTTGAAGCACTTTTCATGTAACCTCATGCTACAAACCATGTGAATCCTTCATTACAGTGCAGTACCTTTTAGAACAGTAGGCCTTAAGGTGCAATTGATCTTGCAGTATCGTTGATAAAGTTCGGTAGCTAAAGAGATATAATGTTACATATGTGTTGCAATCATATTTCCTGGTTATTACCTGCTCATTTTGTTAGCAATGTAAGTTTCTCCATTACATTCATCTGCTACTGTCCTCCAGGTCCTTCGCCATCTTGGACGCTTCCATGAAACACGGATTGGGCACCATCGGGTGTTTATACTCTCAAAACAGGCCTGAAGGTATCTCATTCGATTAGACCTGTTGCACATCTGCAATCTGTCACTATCCAGTAGCCTCCTTTCTGTGATTATCTCAAATCTCACATGCGCTTCCTGGATGATTCAGAGATTGCTGTGCTTTCATCAATGATCTGCTTGGCCGCATGCTTTCGTTTATATTGTGCTTACATTGGTCCAAAACTCTTATGTCATGTATATGTTGCAAATTGCAAGCTTATCTGTGCAGTAGAAACTCTAATTTGTAGAATGATGAATTATATGAGAGCAAGCTGTAATTCTGTCCTTTATTTTCCTCTTTTTGGAGCTGATGGTTAGTAGAGTACATGAGTTCAGAGATATTTGGATGAAAGTGATGTTTCATCGATTGTTTACTGAGGTGCTGGCGTGCTGCAGAAGTGCAGATGGCAGAGCATCAGGCGCTTGATTGCCTGGGCGACTTATACAGTTCCTGTCATCTTTGCTTTGAAGCAAGACTGAGTGCTGTAAACACAGAGGCAGTAGAAACTCGTTTCATGGCTATTGGCTGCTAGAAAAGAAGTGATGAAAGCGAAAGGAAATGGCCCTTCTGTTATTGATTTTTCATGTGCTCATTTGGCAGACCAGCTGTTATTTGTCTTTGAAGCTAAACTTTTGACCAACAAAAGTTTTGCACTCAGAAGCGAGAGAATGAAAATTGAGAGACAAGACAGAATTAGTCAGGTTTTCTCTGTTGTCTCTTTCATTTTATTTTTGTTCTTTAACATATAATGTATATGCAGAATCCTGGATTTTGATCCAAATCCATCTCATCCAAATACTTATGTTGTGGGGGCATTGCTCTTTTTGCACAAGTTTGAACTCAATGAACCAAATTTGAATCAAATTCACTGTAGCAATCAATCAGGTTTGAAAGATTTTTGGGTTCGCCTCCGTGCCATTTTTCTGAACTCTTAAATTGCATGTTTGTACAAGACTTTAGTGTGCCATCTGCGATCCAAAACATATGAAGTGAGTGATTAACTGGCTAATGATTTCCTGTGTTCTAGTGTGACTGAGGAGACTACAACACAGTTGAAGGAGGTGCTGAAACAAGCAGTATCGCCTCAAACTGATGATGCCATCGAAAGATGACAGCTGGCTGAATGATATGAAGGACTTGCTGCTATCTGTGTGAAAGTTGGTAATCTACAATGTGTTGTCTTGTCGTAATTGTAATCCCTTAATTTGGGTATATGAAATGGAACGCTATGAATTACAATGCAACGGCAATTTGTACGGTGATTAAGAAGTGGTTTCCTATATAGTCCTAAAGTTTAGCTTATGGGGTTGTTGCTTCGCCAAACAATGACTCCTTTCTTCTCTCTTTCACATCCTAAAAATATCATACATAACATTCCATCAGACGGTCTTAAGTTCATTGAGTATACCAACTTTCATGTTGGTCTATTCTAGCCTCTGGGCCAGCTTCGTGATCTAAAAGTACAAAAGCAGAGAACTTCCTCCAGCCAGAACTAGTTGACGTTTTAGACAAATATAAGTTGCCCTGCACTTTAGATTTCGCTGTAATAAACGTCAATTACTCATGACTGGGGAGTACAACATAAAACCAATTCAACATTTTCTAAGTAAGAGTAAGATTCTTCGACAATTGGAAAAAGATAATATTTCTCCTAAGTTAAGCTATTTTACCATTAATATTAATTAGAAGTCACTAAGCCACCCTCTACGCCCCTCTTCCTCCTTATAAGGCCATTAATATTTCTCCCGTCCTGCTTAAATTTCTCATACCTATAAATGGCCACCTTCTACGTCCCTCCCCCTCTTCTCTCTTTGGTTAGTCATTGCATGCAAAGCTTTCTCTCTCTTGTGCCGATCTCGATCTCTCTTGATTGTCACGGTTCTAGCTCTGCCCTCTCCAAATCAGGTGACAATCCTCTCTAACGAAAAATGTATTCATAATTGCTAGATGTTTGCACTCGAGGGATTAATCCGATTCAATGTATGCAAAAGAAACTATCTTCTTATTTCAAATCGACTTCATTTGGTTTAAACCAGCAAAGGATTATTGTATCGCACAAATTGTTACAACAAAATAAATTTGGGTTCATTATTGCCCTAAATCAAGTCATTGGCTTGCTTGCAGGCTCATTTTCGTCCTAGTTATTGACGAAATGTGTAGGATCATCAGTGCACATGAGTTGGTTAATATGTGCCAGAACCTGTGAAATTTTAGGCCAAAATATTTCACAATTGCATGGATATGGACGTCTGTTCTTGTTTAACTTGGATATAATGCGCACAACTGCAGGCCTCTTTCTGTTTTATTTCTTTTATTTTTCTTGACTTAGTACATTTTAAATGGAAGGTAAGAAAGTGACAAGACCCAAATTACACCTTCAAAATTTACAGTAAACTAGCTACCATATGATTCAAACTAGGCATTACAGGAATGCTGGGTATGGATCAAAACCTTTTAAATTGCTTGCTATTCGTTTGTTCCAAGGCCTCAATCCATAGAATTTAATCCTCACGAAGTAATTATTCTTGATTTCAAGGTATTTGGTTTGGCTCTAGTATTTAGTCCTTAACTGACATTATGTTCATGGTAAATAGTGGCTATAAATTAATCATGAAAACAACTACATTGTGTAGCAAAAATTATCCTCATGAGGTTGTTTACCATATATAAATGTAGATCATTTATGCACAGCAGTGAATCGATCAATATTAGCTGATGGTTAAATTTCGTTGTTTCATGTTTTCTTTTAGCCTTTGTATATTGCATTACCTTCATAAACCCTCTTAATCGTCTTGCCAAATTTCAACCTTCTGGAATACAGAGAAGAGAGAACGTATAGCTTGAAGAACTGGTCCACTGTGTATATACGTAGTATATATCTTTTAGACTCAATCAGGTGGACGTTTACCCTGCCAATAAGTATACTGAGTCTTTGACCTGCTACCATTTTCTTGGTGCATCTAGTTTCAAATGTTGTGATAAATGTCACATTATTTTGATGCCCTCACGCCATCTTGTATTTTATAAAGCTATGTTTGCGTCATGCCTTGACCAAGCTGCAATTTATTTTGTTGCTTGCAAGTGCACCCCATTGCTCTTCTACTAGTCCTTTGAGTTTTGCCTCATGTAATCAAATGCTTCTCTCGTTGGTAACCAGAAGTGCACTCCATTGTTGTACTACTAATCTGTTAGATTCCACAGAGAGGATCCTTTTTAAGAGTGAAAACGACCCCCCAATTGAGATTGTTTAACGCACATGAAGTCTCAAACTCTGACATAAATTTGATGTAGACGTACGTCCACGTTCCTGAATTTTGTGCCTCTCTTTTCCAACTTCTTTTGCGAAACGATGAAGGTAGATAGAATCTTAATTTGTTTCTTTTGTTGGAGTTATGCATCTCATTTTCATCTTTGATACAGTCCGAGAATGTGAGCAGGGAGTTGCAAACAATCAAAGCTAACTAATAACCAACAAGGTACGCTTAACTTGTATGATTCTACAAGAACATTAGAGAACAACTTTGGTTCTTCGTCTCGAAATTGGAGAACATGTTGCCTTGTGTGATTAGAATTTCATCAGAGCATACCAATTGCCAAAGTTACAGCAGATGTCAGTGCTTATTGCATGGACTTTGACAAGCGTGGTCTCATAATCCCGTACCCTCATTGGTTCTACCATTGATCTGCCTTGTCGTGTCTAAACCTCTTCAGTCATCGTTGTTAATTGATTTATTCTTTTCAGTAATATGCAGTGTATTACTGCAAATCAGTATAGTCTTCATGGGTGCCCACAGAATATTGGTATCCAGCTGACCATGCTGTCTGTGAATCCTAATTGATTACATATATATGTTGCGGCTTTATGTGTGTGTACGGAGGATTCTGTTTGTTCGTCGTAAGACTTTGTCTCATTGGTTGTTGTTGACCTGAAGCCACCCATTTCATTAATCCCTGATTGCTAGCGTAAGCTTGTCTTGACTTCCAAACCTACATGTTCCTTGTTGCATCAGATTCCTCTGCAAATCATTACAAATTTTCGATGTCCATGCAGAGTTTATATAAACATTGTTGCTTTACTTTTGCCTGGTGTTGGGTGATCTCGAGATCCAGGGGCTTCTTGAAGTATGTATATGAACATCGTTTCCTTTACCTTTTGCATTTGTCTAAACAGGGAGCAGACGTATCTGATTTGCTCTGGGGCTTTGATTTCATTGGGGCTGCAATGGCAAGAAGACAATGAAGACAGGTGTTTCTCCGTAGAAGGGAGAGTCTGGATAGCATTCTGCGAACAAGAACAAGGGCTTCAGACTATTGGACGGCTTGGTAAAGAAAAATAAGCATGGGCTCCTATGCTAATGGTAGCACCTGTGCAAATGATGATCCTCCATCAGCAGAGGAGACGAAAGAACCGGCTTTTCCTTTAAAAAAGATGCCACTTCGTGTTAATGGCTGGTTGAATGACATGAAGATATCCTCACCTACTGCTATCCATGTGAACATTGGTAACCCCAGTGCTTTCGATCCAATCTACCGAGCTTGGACTGTGAGTTTTTATCTTCTTTCTGAACGCATGTTGCAGTAGTGTTGATATTGTAGGAGCTGGTGCTATTTATCGATTCCTTGTCATTTGCAGAAGAAGTATCCTTCAGCACTGAACACATTTGAGAAAATTGTTGCCTACGGCAAAGGCAAGAAGACAGTGTTGTTCTTGGACTATGATGGAACCCTCTCGCCAATTGTTGATGAGCCAGACAATGCAATCATGTCTGATCAGGTAATATCATTGCAACATCAATATCTGAATAGTTCCCTTGTGTTTGACAATTTTTACTGAGGGTAACATCTGTAAAATACCATATACACAGATGCGCGAGGTGGTGAGGAATGCTGCATACCATCTTCCCACCGCGATTATCAGTGGAAGGTCTTGTGATAAGGTGAACAAATTGTTGATTGTTCTTTCCAATGGATTATAGTTTATTTCTAAATATCTCTTTCTGGACTTTAACTTAACTCCTTTGAATCTATTTAGGTGTTTGATTTTGTCAAATTAACTGAGCTGTACTACGCTGGTAGCCATGGAATGGATATCATGGGTCCAGTGGTGAAAACTGGTTCTGTCACTGATAATAGAAACTGCACGAATTCCAGTACAAAGCAGGTGCGCAAATGCCTTTACCAACTCACGCAGTAAGATGGAGTTTTGTCAGTGTTTACAATGCTTAGTGCAGAGAACAATGGATGTTTCTTCAATTTGGAGGATTTTCTTCTTACCATTTTATGCAGGATAAGGAGGCCAAGATCTTCCGGGCTGCTAGTGAATTCATACCAATGATCGAGGAGGTATAAAATTTGCATGGTTTCGAATTCCATATGATGTGATCAAGATATTCAATGCAGCGCCGTGTGATGCAGGTTTTTAGGTTGCTCATCGATAAGATCAGGGGAATCGATGGTGCAAAAGTTGAAAACAACACGTTCTGTGTGTCAGTACATTACCGCAATGTCAACGAGAAGGTGGACTTTCACTTCTCTTAAAAATGATTTTGGGATAAACGAACTACTTGTTGACAGTGCTGCTTGTAATTCATTTGACTTTCAGGATTGGCCACTCGTTGCACGGTGCACTGATGACATCCTGAAAGCCTATCCTCGCCTCCGACTGAGTCATGGACGAAAGGTATAATATGTAAATGAAAATCACTAGAACAGCGACTCTTGAAAGGTGATCAACAGATGAGTCTGATTACTGCAATGCAGGTTTTTGAAGTTCGTCCAGTGATAGACTGGAACAAGGGAAAGGCTGTGGAGTTCTTGTTGGACTCCCTAGGGCTAGCTGATTCTGATAATGTGCTCCCTATCTACATTGGAGATGACCGTACTGATGAGGACGCATTTAAGGTGCATACTATGATTTTGATACAGAACAACCTTGCCTTTTTTTTCATGTAAATAATTCACTTCTTTGTTTAAATCTGCAGTTTCTACAAGAAGATAAGCGGGGTTTCGGAATTTTGGTGTCATCTGTACCCAAGGAATCTCATGCAGCGTACTCTCTTGTGGATCCATCTGAGGTAAATTCATGATTCTGTGTAGGGCTGCTACCATTTGCTGTGCATCAAGTTACATAGCTGGATTGTTTTTTTTCAATGTTATATATCGAACTATCACATAGGGTGTGTTTGGTTCCCCGCCTCACTTCGCCAACGCTACAGTACTCACGCCATGCTACAGTTGCGCCATGCTACAGTAAACAGCAGCAGCAGTAAAATTGTGTGGCGCTGGTTTTTTGCGCCACAACCTGTCGCTCGCCACAGCGTGGTGTGGTGTGGCGTGGTTTGGCCAGCGACCAAACACGCCATAGTGCATCAATTTCAGGAAAAAAGAGCAGGTTTGCATTCATATACTGAACTGTGTGCTATCCCAATTGCAGGCAGGGGCGAAGCCCTGTAGACCTCCGTGGATGCAGCTGCACCCCCCTCCAAAGAAAATTTTAGTTGTTACCTTCCTATGTTGACCCTATATGCACCCCCCTGAGGCCAGTATGCTGCACCCCCACAACGCCGAGACGACAGCTCAATCTTACTTGAGCCCATTGAGGAAATTACGTAGAAAGAGAGGAAATTACGGATGCCCTCCTTTCCAACGTAACGCTCAACACACGCGCAGCATCACGCGTCTCCCCGTATTCTTTCCCTCTCATGACTCCGTGAATCAATCGCTGCTGGCCCTGGCTCGCTACAGCTGGTTACCTCGATCGGCGTGGTGCTATGGCCGCCCGCTGCCGAACAGAAGGCCATCCAAGCATGCATGGCTAGCCACAGCACACGAGCCATTAAGGTAAAAAATTATGGATGCATGCTTCCTCTAAATTTTTCTCAGTCAGTTTGATTAATTACATACAAAGCCCTACAATTGTTATTGGTTCTCTTTTTGTAATGTACATTACAGATAGTGCCAATAATGCCCTCCGTGAGAAGAAAGTATGATAATGGGTATTCCTAACCTTGCACACACTTAGTTAACATTTTCATGTAACTATGAAAAGATCGAGGAGGATCTATAAGGTTTGTTTTAGAATGGTACAATGAGTTTAGATTTTAGAAGTCGTCTTCAGTACATTTTGTCTAAACATGGAGCCTATTGTTTTGTTGTTGCTTGTTTAGAGAAAACAGTGTGAGAGGTGTTTTAAACTATATGGAATTGTGAAATTGCTTCATGAAAACACAAGGTCGTGTAGATTCAATGAAGAGATTCAAGTTAATGTATTATATTATTTCCATTGGATCATTCTTTCTCCTTGAGAAATAAAAACTGAGCCACAAATTTTCACCTTTTAAGCCGTTGAATCGTTAAGGATGGTGAAAACTTCAAGTAAATTGATTTATTTTGTCTAAGTTGACGTTTTTTTGTTCATGCTACACCAAATCATATTACTCGCCTTCTTTGTTTCGGTGAAAAAGACTTTACCCACTTTTTATCGTCGCACCCCCTCCATTTCGCTCTAGCTTCGCCACTGATTGCAGGTGATGGACTTCCTGAAGAGATTGGTGAAATGGAAGGAGGAAGAAGCATTAAAATAGCAATAAACTAGTTGATAATACCTGTCAAAGGTCTAGGGTTAATTTCTGACAAAAAGGACTAGGGAGCTGGATTGCATATAATGTTTATTGTACACCCTGTAGCCAATTCTTTATTCTAGCCTGCAGTAGATTTACAAAAATGCCCGCCTTTCATGTAAAAGAATGCAAAGCATTATGTATCAGTCAGTGTTATGAAACAGGCTTTACCATGCCCAACATTATGTTTGGAGGAGTTTCTTAGCTATTCGTCTATTCTAGATAGTCTAGAAGTTTGTTGAATTCTTCACAGAGCAACCCCATGCTAATTTGGAACGCAAAACAAAACAGTCATTCATATTTCCAATATTGAGTAAAGTCAGGTTGGACAAACTTCTGTAAATGTACACCAAATGCTTTTTTTACAGGATGCGAAAAAGGAAATGAAAACAGAGACCTTCATCTGCACCTTCAAAGAGATTATTCTTCTAAATTGTAAACCCATGCTGTTGAAGTCCCAGCACAAATGGCCTCCTTTTAAATCCAGGTAACCTCAGTTTTAGGCCCTCTTGTTAATCAAGGGATCAACAATGACTTGAGGTCTAAAATCTGGTTTCAAGTACTCTGATAGCAAGGAAGCATACATCTCATAACGAGCAGTCATACGGAAGGCCCACTTGTCTTTGATCTGGCGGCATAGGTTGAGGTCCATATCAGAGATGATCAAGCCATCTCGGTAGCGTGATAGTGATGGGGTGCAAGAAGCGTCAGGTGCTGAGAAATGGCTAGATCCATAGAAATGGCCGAAGTCTGCATGCTGAGGTTTACCATCACCAGATGTGAATGGATTTGGGAACACTTCTGTGCCAACCCGATTAATTGATCCAACAAAGTAGCTGTTTGCAATCGCGGCATTCCTTGCCTGAAGTAGCGTACCCAAAATTAAAAAAAAGATCATAATTATGCACAACAAAGTTTACAAATGCATTTATGAAAATTGTGTGCTATCGTGGAGGAAAGAGCACAAGAATTTTCTCTAACCTCAATAGGCCACATTGGTTCGCTGAGTTCACCAACAGTCGCAGATGGGTTGAACACTATTAGCTCCGTTGAGGCCAAATGCAAGCCAATTAAGGGGATGGTGTCTTCCATAACAAATGTTCACTCCTATTTTGCCAAATGCTGTTTCAAACACTGGATGCCCAGTGTTACCCTCCATGTAGTATGTACTCTCATTGAAATCACCAACTCTTGGGATGTGATTCTACAGTAGTGTTTATTTAGACACTGCAAAAGCTGTCTGCCAGAAGGGAGGAATAGAAAATGCAGCCAAAGGAAAAGAAAAATTAAGTGATGTGCATACCTTTCGATGAATGCCAATTATGTTGCCATTATTTCCAATTACAACAGCAGTGTTCCAAATAGTCTCCCCATGGTTTACATCCCTTTCAAGGATTGGGCTGACAATCACCATGTTATACTTTTGTGCAAGTTCTTTAAGGAACTGGGTAGATTCTCCATCAACGAGTTCAGCAAACTCACACCATCTTTTTTCACGTGTGCAGAAGGCAAATGGCATTGTCCAGGCTTCCTGAATTTTGGTGTACAAATCATTAGAAACTACTACGTATATTCCTTCTGGAATATAACTCAGCATCTTGAATTGTATACATAATTTCAAATGTTCCAAAGAAATAGCACAAGCTACTCACTTGTAAGCACAAAATATTGACCCCAGAAGCACCAGCTGCATCGACGATGGGTTTAATTTTGTCCATGATAGCCTTCTTTTGATCAGCAAAATGAGTAGTAGTGGGAACAGCAATTGAGTTCTGAATTAGACCAACTCGAACAACACGTGGTTGCCTCAGAAACTCTTTGTCTGCATTGAAATGGAAGGCCTACCACACAAGTAGATCACAGTTTAAATCTGTCGCCCAATATAATTTAAGTTCTATATGCTAGCACCTGATTTACTGAAAAAATGTTGCTACATCTGGCAATCACATAATCAATTAACAAAGAACAACTGCTAATAAAAATTTGGAGATAACCTGCACATCAAAATTGTGCGTTTCTGCAAGAGTAGTTGTGGCTTCAGGCAGTGAGATAGCCTCAAGAGGTCGTGCACAATTCAGTCCCAACAGCAATCGGCTTGCTTCCTGTTAACAAGAAAAAGTTGACGAAATCAACCAACTGAGGACAAATGCCATCTAGATATCCTTATGGCTCAGTGAAATGTCTCAAATGGGAGGTGAGCTCAGCAGGGTAATGGTGTCTACAATTCTGAAGGCAGACTGTAGGTAAATCACACATCCACTGATCTTGCTAACTACCAACCAGCACCTCTGATGCTCTTACTAGGAACACTCGATAAAAAAAGGCACACAATTTCAATCGACAAATGGGTGGAAGAGGACTGCGAACACAGCGAGGACAGTGTAACCATCAGTAACATCAGCAGGGATGTTACAAGAAGCATTTTTAGGCCCACATCATAAATACTTATAATTCAGTAATACATCATCATGGAGAAAGTGACTAGTTGACGCACAACACAACCGCTTAATCACGAGGCCAATCAGAGCACCAAAACTCGTTCACCGGATTTTCTCGATCGACTTAGACTTGCCCTTACCCCAGTAGTTCGATCACCCTTTCCGGACATTTTTGTTATCCAACAGCGCTGATTCAGCATGTGAAGAATTTGCAAGCGCAAACGGACGCAACTGAATTCGGATACGGCATCGAACCAAGAACCAAGAAAACGGGCACGGACGGCGGCACTGCGGGACGAATCTGGGCAGCGATGGAGTGAGAGATGTACCTGGAAGAGCTCGGGAGAGAGGTTGGCCTCCAGGAGCCTGTGCAGGGACTCGTACGCGCCGATCGACCCCTCCGCCGTCGCCTTCCCCTCCTCCCCCTGCGCCGCCTTGCCGTTGCTGCTCGCCATCCTCCTCTCGCGGATGGCCACCCTCCCAACTCCTCCTCCGGATTGGACTGACTCGAGGGAGGGAGGGAGAGAGGAGCGAGCAGGACTCTCCAACTAGTTAGACGAGATGACAAAACGCATGTGATGATCTTGATTGGCTTCTTAGCTTGCTTCGTCGTTGGATGATCAATCAACCCATCGATCCCATCCCCATGTGATTTGGATTGGCTTTCATTAAAATCGCACTTTACAATTAGAAATACGGAGTAGATAGATAAACTCATGTGCGTCAGTGCGTGATAACGTCTGATCCTGGCATCGTCAGCACCCATAACAAAAAGGCATGTTCACTGTTAATACGTAAACAAGGGATGAAGGCGGATTCGTTCGAATACGTAAACGGCCTCAAGAGACGCGTTCACCCATCGATCATTAACGGACGGCTCGTAGGCGGAGGAAGCAGATAGGCCCGCCGCGACAGGCGATAGCTTTACGGCCCGCGACGACCGCCGCCGCCACTGCCACCTAGCCGCCGATGGCGGCTGCCGCCGCCTCCCGGCTCCTCCGCCTAGCCCCGCGCCGGCTCCAGGTTAAGGCCTCCCCGCTCGCCGCGCTCTCGTTCCCGCTCCCGCGTACCGCGCCGCTCGCCGCCGCCTCGGGGCGGCGGCAGCGCTTCTGCGCCGCGGCGCAGGCCTCCGCCCCGGCTCCTGCTTCCGCCGCCGCCGCGGGCGCAGCGACCGGTCCGGCCGGGGAGGCTGTGGGGGAGTTCAGGAAGCGGCTGCGGGTGGCGGACGTGAAGGGCGGGGAGGACGAGGGCGCCGCGTGGGTGGGCAAGGAGCTCGCCGTGCGCGGGTGGGTGCGCACCTGCCGCGCGCAGAGGACCGT